>JBBBWG010028089.1:78476-126298 GCA_037176905.1 Azolla pinnata | reverse complement strand
ATAGACACACATGCATGCATGTAGGAAGGCACGTACGCACACATACATGTGCATAAACACATGCAGACATACATGCACACACCCACGCATGCATGCATACATACATACACGCACACACACATACATGCATGCATGAATGCATGCACACACACCCACACATGCATGCATACATGCATATGCATAGACACACATGCATGCATGTAGGAAGGCACGTACGCACACATACATGTGCATAAACACATGCAGACATACATGCATGCATGCACACACACCCACACATGCATGCATACATGCATACACATGGGCACACACATGCATGCATGTAGGAAGGCACGTAAGCACACATACATGTGCATAAACACATGCAGACATACATGCATGCATGCACACACACCCACACATGCATGCATGTAGGAATGCACGTGCGCACACATACATACAATTCACAGACACGCACATGCATGCGCGCACACATACATGCATGCATACATACACGCACATATGCATACACATACATACATACACGCACGCACACACGCGCACATACATACACAAATGCAATACATACATGCACGCACGCACACCTACATGCATCCATACATACGCACACGCATATACATACATATGCGCACGCACGCACACATGCATGCACGCACATGCACATGCACATGCACATGCATGCACGCATGCATGCATACATACACATGCGCACGCATGCATGCATACATGCACATGCATGCACGCATGCATGCATACATACACATGCGCACGCATGCATGCATGCATGCATATCCCCATATCGTGATACATTCATCAGGGAGAGAGAGAGACGGCGATGGCGATGGCGATGGAGATGCATTGCGTGCTTCGTAGCTTCCATCGCCACGCTCACGTGCAGCAGCAGGAGCCGGTGCTTGCTCGCAGCAGGAACATCAGCTCTTGTTCTGCTTCTGCTGCTGCTGCTTCTGCTTCTGCTGCTGCTTCTTGTGTCAGAAGAACAAGAAGAAGATCGAGCGCTGTGGGATGTTCCGGTTTCGCTTGCTCCATCTCTCGCATCTCATCGCCATCGCCATCGCCATCGCCATCGCCAGCATCGTCACCACCGTCGTCGTCATCCTCCTCGTCTCGCCCTGCGCCTCTCTCATCGAGCGGACCTCCGAGACAGGCCCAGGAGGAGAACATCGTCATCGTCGGGGGCGGGATTTCCGGCCTTGCTACGGCCTTGGCGCTTCACAGGTGTGCCCTACTCCTTCCCCCCAAAAAACAAGCTCAAAATTCCTACCTTGTTGCTCAATCTAGGCCATGGCTAACTTGCGTACCAAACGAGGCCCTGCTCGCATTGGATTGTTTTGTGCTACCTTGCCATTCAAAGGCAAGCTGCAAGACCGACCCTGAGATGAGCCATTGAGATGAGCTCTATCTCTATTCTTTCCCATGATGATGCTCACGGCGATCAATCATTCGAATCCCTGCCATGTCCCACTGTCGAATGCGTGCACATGTAGATACCATGCCCACCAACGTATCTACATACTTCTACTTTTACTCAAAATCTAAACAAGATACACGCTTGCACGTCGATACATTCGTAGATATAGTCTCACTTCTATGTGTGCACATGTGGGCGTATTTTCGGTTTCACGGAGATTTCGAGGGATTCAACTAATAGCTTGCATAGCCCATCAACCATTGGAGCTGCACTTCGTTCAGAGGAGAGGAGATGTCTGAAATGAGTTTGAGGCTTAGACTGATTGGTGCAGATACCATCCTTAGAAGTGACATGCCTTACCACGGTTCGCTCGAAGTTGGTATTTAAGTTGGTTTAGGAAACTTGTTGTTGTGGAAATCATTTATAAGATGCTCCAAATATACATATACATATATATATGTACATACGTGCATATATGAATAAATGCATTTGTATATACAGCAGATGTACGTGCATATGACTGTTACTAGCGAGCTGACTTAATTTTTTGAGGAGCATGTTTGCAGACTAGGTTTGAAGCCACTTGTCCTCGAGCAGTCGGAAGAGCTCAAAGTAATTGGTTCAAGTTTAGGCGTTTGGACCAATGGATGGAAAGCTTTGGAAGCCCTTGGGGTTGCAGATAGTTTGCGTGAGAAGTTTGACAAGCTTGCAAGGTGCGCGAACTATGCATCCGTTCCTGGTCTTTCGAAGGACGCAGAAATGATGGCACTCTACGCTTCTATTTGTAACTAAAGCATGCATTTTGTAACGTGACAGCATGAAATCACCATTTCGTTAGCATCGAAGTGCAATTTGATTAGCTCGGCATTGGTTTTTTGAAAGAGTGTCCTTAAATTGAATATATCAGGAAGTTTCCATTCTTAATCTGTCATACTTTTTTTCTTTCTATCGCAGTATGGAGGTGTATGACTCGGATGATAATCGTCTTGTAACTTTAGATTTCACATCTGTATCAAGGTAAAATAACTGGCAGACAATTATCTATCAATATTTTCCTGCATCCGATGATCCCGACAACAATTCTCTGAAGAGTGCAATGTGACTATTCCTTTTCCTTAGGACAGTGGAGTTTCGCGCTGTGGAGAGGAAGGCATTACTTGAAGCTCTACGGGAACCATTGCCAGAGACCATGATTTCCTACAATGCAGATGTGATTGGAATTCGAAAACTTGACAGTGGTCACACAGAAGTTGAATGCAGAGATGGATGGAGAATAAAGACAAAGGTTACCCCTGAAAACCCCTCCCGTTCACGTTTTTTCTGGAGTATTTTTGGTAGAAGAAGTATCTCTTGGTTTCGCTTCGATTAGAGTGGTGGAGTGTCAATTATGTTTTCTCTTTGATTCACAACAGGTTCTGATTGGATGCGATGGTGCTAGATCAATCGTGGCTCGATGGATGGGATTTAGAGAACCTCGTTTTGCTGGATATACAGCGACACGAGGGCTAGCTGATTTTCCACAGGGCCATGGCTTGAACTTCGCAGCAAGGCAAATTCTTGGACGAGGTGTTCGTGCAGGTCTTGTACCTCTGGATTCTCACAGACTCTACTGGTTTGTCTGCTTTAATGATGCTTCAGGTGAGCATAACGATGTTTTGTGGACACTGTCTTTCTTCTGTCACTTAGAATGGAAAAAGAAACCTTAGTTCTATAGTCCACGGAGCTGTGTTTTGACTGGATCGTTACTTCTTTTTATAACCGGAAAATCTTATTTCTATGGTCCATGGGAGTTGTGCTCTGTTTGGATGATTCCATCTTTTGGAAAAGAAAACTTATCTCCATAGGACAAATCTGATCTCTATGGTCCACAGAGTTGTGCTCTATCCGGATCATTCCATCTTTTAGAAAGGAAAACTTATCTCCATAATCCATGGAGCTGTGTTCCGTCTGGGTCAGTCCATCTTTTGAAGAGAAAAAAGAGTTTGTCCATGGAATATGTTTTGTCTGAATGGTTCCATCTTCAAAACAGAAAACAAATCTGATATTCATAGTCCATGGTGTTATGTTGTGCTTGGATCATCGTGTCATTTCATTCCAAAATCTCTCCATGGACTATGGAGCAGTGTTTTGGCAGGATCATTCCATCGTTAGGGAAAAACGACCATATATCTCCATAGTTTATAAGCTGCGTTCTGTCTCTTGATCATTATGTTTAAAATCTTATTTCCATGTTCCATGGAGCTAGGTTTTGACTGATGGATCATATCTCCTTAGTCAATGGAGTTGTGAACTGGATCACTCCAAAGCTTGATCTTATCTCCACTCTCCTTGGAGCTGCATTTTGACTGGATCATATCATTCCATCTTTAAAAGAAACAAGATAAAGAAGGGGGATCATTCCATGCTTAATTCATTGTGGTTGGTTTCTGGTCTTAACAGCCCTAAGGGTCAAGGATCCGGAGCTGGTGAGGAAGGAGACCTTGAAGTTGATCGAGGGATTTTCGAACAAGTTAATAGCGGAGGCAGTGAAGGGAACACCATCAGAGGGCTTGAGCCGAAGGAAGATTTCAGACAGGTGGATGTGGCCACTGGGGGGGCCTCCATTGCAGCAGGGAGGGGTTACACTCGCAGGTGATGCGATGCACCCGATAACGCCGAATCTAGGGCAAGGGGGCTGCTGTGCCATGGAAGATGCAGTTGTCCTTGCTCGAGCTCTGTTCCAATCGATCCATGGCAGTAGTAATGCATCCACAGACATGGTGATACCAAGGTATGATGATATGGAGGCTGTGGAGCAAGCTCTGCAGGCCTACACAGAGGAGCGCTCGAGGAGGATGCTCCCCATTGGCATTCGCTCGTACGCCATCGGCAGCTTGTTGCAGAATGACAGCAACCTCTTCTGCTATGCTCGCAACTGGCTTGTACCCAAAGTTGTGAATGTCGAAGCCTTCGTCAATCACACGTTCTACGATTGTGGATCGCTAGCCTAGATACGAGGCCATCCATTGATTTGAGAAATCGGCAATGGGGAATCAGATGTATACATTGCATGGAAATGCAAGTTGTCGATCTGCCTGCCCCTTTTGCGTGGTGTAGAGTACGAGAGCAATCATGCAGATAAGTAAGTAAATATGATTGCCGAAATGTCTCGAGCGCAGCAAGATTGTTTTTGAGCATTATTTAGAATCATCTGGGGCATAAATCTGTAACATATATATATATCACTTCAATTAGTGTGGTAAGGACCTACCACACTCAAATGTAGAGCTTTCTGATGTACATGTTTATGTGGGTTTCTTTTCTGTGTGTTTTTCCAGCAATTTACAGATATCACTGCTGCTAGGTTGCAGTTTCAAGCAGTTTGTTCTTATCTTGTTGCTTATATAAAAGCCAGTTGAAAATGAAAGAAAGAAGGGGAAACTTTCAAGAAAGGCCTGTGTGTAAATGTTTGGAGATGGTTGGGACAGTACTTTTGTGCTTGTGCAGTTTGTTGAGAAGCTTTCAGTTCACTACTGAATACAGATCAGTAAAAAAGCCCTAAACCCTAACCCTAAACCCCAAATCCTATCCCTAACCCTAACTGTAACCCTAACAACCCTAACCCTAACTCCAACCCTAACTCCTAAACCCTAAATCCTAACCCCTAAACCCTAGATGGATGGGTCTTGAAGGACATGATGAATGGCCATGGAAAACCCTAAACCCTTATGGGCAAAGACAGAGACAAGCTGTTGATGGGCGATTTCCTTCCCTTTGCCCTTTGTCAGCCATGGAAGCCCTCACAGCTGCAGTCCCTGTGCGCCTATGATCAGAAGAGCTGTCCTCCCCAACCGATCCTATGTGACCGCTGCTGATCTTTTCTCCGCGACTCCTGTGCCTGATCGCTTGGAAAGCTTCTTCACTGCTCCATCTGATCCATTGCCTCCGAAGGAGAAGAAAAACAAACCGGGTGCCCGCTTGTTCAACCCTTTGAAGCCGCTCCCTCAGCGGAATAAGAGCCATGGAAGCTCGCCTGATGGGTGCGGCAGCTCAGCTTCTGCAAAGCTCAGTGCCGATCTTCGGATGCATGATCGCGGCGCTCCGAGGACAGCTGCAGACAACGGATCAAAATCGAACTTGGCATCATTGCCGGCATTGCTGAAAGCATGTGTATCGAATGGGGATCTGGAACGTGCAAGGTCCGTGTTCGATTCGATGCCGGGGAAAGATGTAGTAGCATGGACGCGCATGATGAGAGCATATGCCCAGCATAAGCAAGGCATGGAAGCTCTTGAGATTTTCTATCAAATGCACAATCAGACCACAATTGTGCCCGACATGTACAGCTATGCGTGTGCCCTTGAGGCATGTGCTATTGCTTCAACTCTTGAAGATGGAAGGATAATCCACTCTGCCATAGCCAGTACTACTGCTGCTGCTGCTGCTGCTGCTGCTGCTGCTGCTGCTACTACTACTACAACTACTACTAGTGGTGGTGGTGGTGCAAATCTACATGTGGTAGTAGAAACCACTCTAGTAGGATTCTATGGCAAATGTGGTAGTGTGGATGATGCAATCAGGGTGTTTCAGGGTGTGTATTACAAGGACACCATATGCTGGAACACGATGATCGCAGTGCTTGTTCAAAACAATCATGATGCAGAGGCCCTTGTCTTCTCCCAAAGGATGTGTATTGAAGGTATCGAGCCGAATACTGCAACATATATGCACATCTTGCATGCTTGTGCCGATGCACGTACTCTAAGAGTGGGAGAACTCATCCATACAGCTGTTGTAGCAGCAGGGTATGAAGATCACAACGTTTTGAACACTGCATTGGTCAGTATGTACACTCGGTGTGGGAGCATGCAGCTTGCACTGAAGGCTTTCCGCAGCTTGTCTCATCATGACAGCATCTCCTGGACAGTGATGATCTCAGCGCTCTCACGGCATGGGCATTTTCTAGACGCACTTCTTTGCTTTTCTCACATGCAATCTGAATGCATCAGACCAGATAACATAACCTTCATCTGTACGGTAGATGCGTGTGCAGGCTTGAGAGCTGTGAAACATGGCTTACTATTGCACGCTGCTATTCTTGATAGTGAATATGCACAGGATGTGGCACTAGCAAACAGCCTTCTCAATATGTATATTAGATGTGGACAGATACATGATGCACGGAGAGCCTTCGATAGCCAATGCTTTCATGATGATCTTTCTTGGAATACGATGCTTGAAGGACTCTCTGACTATGGGTATCACAAAGAGGCATTGTCTTTCTTTCATCAAGCCTGGCAAAGAAACCTCAAACCGAATGAGTCCAGTTATGCATGCGTTATCAATGCCTCCACAAAACTTCTGGCATTTGAGCAAGGAAAAATGCTCCATGCTGGCATTCTGGAAAGTAGTGGGGAGCACCATCTTGTGATTGTCAGTGCTTTAATCGATATGTATGGCAAAAACAGACGACTACAAGATGCGAGGAACGTGTTTAAAATGGCAGTTTCTCATGATATTGTATGTTGTAATGCCATGATGACAGCGTTTGTGCAAGCTGGAGATTTTAGGGAAGCCTTAAATAATTTTTATGAAATGGAACAGATGTGCTTAAAGCATAGTAATATTTCATTTTTATGTGCTCTGGAAGCCTGCAGTGGTCTGCTTTCCCTTAACGATGGGCAGAAAATACACTGTGTTATTGTTCAGAAGGGGAGAATGCATGACATAGTGGTGGCTAGTGCTCTAATTAACATGTATGGAACATGTGGCTCCCTGTCGGATGCAAGAAAGACCTTTGAAGATATTCCTTGTAAGGATTGTATATGCTGTACGTTGATGATCGCAGCACTCGCGGAAAATGAACTTCATGAAGAGGCTCTTGATGTATTCACCTACATGATGCGTAGCGGCATCAATCCTGACACTATCGCCTATGTTTGCATACTTAACGCTTGCGCATGTATAACAGCTGTGGAAGTTGCTTTCATCCTTCATGCCGCTGTAACTGAGATGAAAATCAATGAAGATACATTGATAGGGACTGGCATTATGGACGCGTATGGAAAAGGCGGGGCCATAGAGGATGCTTCCAAGGTATTCTCAAGCCTCTCAGACCATGATGTTGGCAGTTGGAATGCCATGCTCTGTGTGCTTGCACACAATGGAAACGACTCCGAAATTAAAAGCTTTCTCAAACGATTTGAAATAAACATGTTTAAACCAAGCTGCACCACTTTCATCTCCATCTTAGTTGCATTCAGTCATGGTGGTATGGTTGATGATGGCTGGTATTTCCTTCATTACATGAGAAACAGACATGGCCTGATTCCTGGAATAGAACATTATATATGCATGGTTGATCTTTTGGGCCGTGCTGGTCAGCTGAATGCGGCAGGAATTTTGATAGACTACATGCCCTTCCAGAGGATTTCCATTGCATGCCGATCTATGTTTAGTGCATGCACTATGCATGGAAATCTGGAATATGGAGAACATATGGCAAGGTTCTGCTTTGAGTTGAATGGGCATTCTGATTCAGCTTATGTAATGTTATCAAATATGTACGCGACTTTGGGAAGGGAGGATGATGAACCAAGCTCGATATCCATTATAGCAGAAACAAAGAATCGGGCTATCTGTGAGGGGAGTGAGTGAAGTCACATTGAACAGGAAAAAAATGGATGGGTGAAGAGCTGACTGATTGCAGAAGAAAAACATGGGGCCTTCCAGAAGGTGAACTCCAAGATTACAATGACCAAGATGTTTCCATTTCAGAAGAAAACATACGAGGCCTTCCAGACAGAAGGTGAATTTCCATGGTTTACAATGACCAGGAAGTTTTCAACTACTGCTCAGACGCTCACATTCCACAAATGTTATGATGCAGAAGCTTTACTGATCTTTGAGACTGTTCGGACAACGAAGTACCATGCTTCGTTTGGGAAATCAAATTGCTATGGAATCAACCTACAGGACTGCATA
Source organism: Azolla pinnata (assembly GCA_037176905.1). Taxonomy (NCBI): domain Eukaryota; kingdom Viridiplantae; phylum Streptophyta; class Polypodiopsida; order Salviniales; family Salviniaceae; genus Azolla; species Azolla pinnata. The sequence continues at coordinate 117,906 of JBBBWG010028089.1, read as the reverse complement.
ACAATAAGGTAAGAAGGGCCTCCATAAATCTGAGCTTTGCAAAGGTGGATTCTAAAGCCCATCAAATTGTAGAATTTAAATGACTTCTGTGGAATCATTGAGAATCAGAATGTATTTGGAAGGGATGATAATAAATATGCCCAACACATTGAATGCCCACCTTGATGTCAACAAGTTACACATATTTCCGACCATGAGAAACCTCAAACTTCAATTTCCGCACTCCCCGTGCACAACACAATCACCTCTATTTTCTTTTCTGGGCTGTATAAGAAAGATTTCCATCTTCAGTGGTACAGTGATGCTTAATTCAAAATATAAAGAGACATTGTTCCAGTCCATCTTCAACTAATCACAGCTGTTCTGAGCACATACTACATTTTTCATATCAATGGGCACTAATATTCCCAAGAACTTGCATGGGAAGAATATCAAGGAGAAAGAAACGAAATTAAGATGCAAATGGTCGATGAACTTGGAATTGAAGGAAGGGCAACAAACTGTGAAAAGTAGATCTCATTATAGCCATGGGATGAGCAACCAGAATACAGGTTACACGAAGCATTCACCTTGAAAGCAAGTAAATAACGTTTATACAACTTGACCTCTGATGCTGCATCAAGCTTGAACAAATAGGTATATACCAACGTGAGCTGCGAGAGAGCTTCTTCCAGTATCCATATACCTGGTTTGGAAGACCAGTTCCTACCATTTTCCTTGCGATAGTGGCGTTCCAACTCACATTTTGCAGGCCAAAAAGTCCTTGTACAACCTTTTCTAACATCCGAAGGTTCTCAGCGCCGCATCAGTCGGCTCCTTTCCCTCTTGCGGAAACGTTCTAACATTATTTCATCAGTTGCAGCTTGTCTTCTGTTACCATTGTTACTTTCTATGGAGATCTCCCCTTTGCCCCGTTCCGTGTCTTGTGCATCCCCCCTCTCCTTGTACAATTGAGGGTGATCTGAAACGTTCAAAAGATTACTTCCTCATTACCTTAGTTAGATATACAAAGCCTGAGTGTTAATACTTTTTTCCCTCTCACATTTACCTCGTCTAAGTTTTTCTGCATATTCTTGGCCTCGTTGAAAATAATCAGCACTATAGCTTGCCGGTAAGCCTGACTGTGTGCCCCTATTAGGTCATGAGAAACGTTTAAAAATCGGAGGATCTATTCAGAAATTTGGAAAAAAAAAAAGAGATATTTCATTACCTTCCTCTACCTACAAAAGGCCTTTTATCTTGCAGTTGTTTTTTCGCAGCTTCAGTCTCTTCGATATTTTTCAGCTTGAATCTACATGTGAGACAGTTTGATTCATTCTTTATTCAATCACATCCATAAAATTGGATGATTTGAAAAATTGCTGTGTCCACGCATATAATCATAGAATTTGATTGCTTACTCTATTGGGAGCTGAACTTCAGCAATGCCAGTTGTCCATTGGGTTGAGCTCTCTTCAGAATTTCTTTTGCGAACCTGGTCAAGCTTAAAAGTTCTTTTCATAGATGAATATGTATATAGATAAGGTTAGAAATTTGGTGACTGTTTGTCGTGTAGTTTACTCCACCAAGATGTTTTAATCTGCTAATTATCTAACTTATCGAAGTTGCATGTTCTTTTAATTATATGTTGCCTTACCTCCCTTTGGACCAACACCCTTTCAAATCCTTCATTTGCATTCCGTGTATGAAAGTTTGCTTCATGAGATGCAGTGAATAAAGATTACACAGTGAGAGCCTCACACCCGATATTTATCGTCCCAAAGCACAATAGCCCTTCTTTCATGCACATGCAGAGGACAAACAAGTTGAACTGAAAAGAATAACTAATGCGCACTTTGGATATATCAAGCCTGAAAGCCCAAAGCAGTGCAAACATCCGATTGGCTCATTCACACTCAGCACTGGTTATAAACCAGATACCATAACTTTAAGAGCCCCTTTCCTATGTTAGTCAAATTGCCTTATGAAGGTTCCCTAAAAAGTTGGCCCTAGGAGACATTGGAGGCATCAAGTACATGCATGCATCAAGGGACCTCTTAGCTTGGACTCAGAAGCTATATTGTTAGCGAAAACTACAAAGTCATTGAAAGAATTCATGAACAGTCTGAACACAAATGGCATCCATGTATAGTTAGAAATCACCCATGTTAGAACATCTGATAAGTACTCAAAAGTTTGAATGCACTATCAGTCCAGTGTGACTGGACAGTCAACTGACCCAAAATTTATAAACAGCCTTACCTTGAGATGTTCAGGAATAACATATAAATCATCTTCAATGGGCTTGATTTCCTCTGTTTTTATTCCCAAGTCTTTGCCTTGTCTCTTAGCTAGTTCTTGCTCCACATATGTTAACCTGTCCAAATAAAATATCCATCAGAACTTTCTCTATTAGATATATTCTCAAGCATTCTCACGTCAAGGAAACTAGAGGAAATCAGATAAAAGAGTGTACACTAGCTCTATTTCATGTTCAATGGAACATATTTTACAGGTTCATGCTCAACATTATTACACTTTCTTATGATTAAAATGTCAATGGAGAGCACCTTCTTTACGATGCCTGAATTCACCTATTGCACTTTATATAAGTTCAAAGGGAATAATATTCCTGACTTTTGATCGCAGGATGTCATACAGTTTCATAAACCTTACACCTGGAAATATGACTTTGCAGAGATCAGATTTTACATCATGAATACAGGGACTCCCAAATTTCCTTTTACAAGGTTTCCAACCAAACGTGAGTGATTTGAAGGCACCACTAGGTTTCCATGATAGAAAGATAATTTTGTTAAGATATAGCTGTTGTTAAGGGACTTGGCAACAGCAGTGGAATCAAGATTCGGCTCCCCTGAGCTATTCATCATCTAAAACCTGATTCTCTATAGTTGAAAGTTACCCTTACACAAAATAAGTTAGCTTTGAACATCTTTGAAGTGAAACAAAGAGCATATATAAACAGGCATGTTCTTGTTACATGAGAATATATCCACATCCAGATGTACAACAACATCGGTTTATGAAGCATGCAATTGTTCACTTAAAGACATGAACAATGGTCATATCTTGCTTCAAGCAGGGACAGAATTACAGCAAGCTCCCACAAGGAGCCCAAATAGGACGTAAAAAGACTGGAGTTTTCTTCACTGCAGGATGGCTACTCTCCTAATATGTGACAGTAATAGAGGCTGGTAAACACACACGGGGGATCCCCTCGCACATGGGTGAAGATTGCCACCATTTGAGGAAGCCCACCCTATGCCCTAGATGCTAATCCACCTCAACTCTATCACAACATTACATTCATCAAGCGTCCAACAGACTAGCATGTCCTATACCTTGTGCCTTCTCTACCAACGAGCATTCTGCCATACTCAAGGCCTCAAATTCTTGCTATAACATCTGCACAGATAAAAATATATACATTAAATGTTTTAATGGTAAGGAACAGCTGGATAGATTACATATTTGGATCTTCGATAGTAACTGCTGTTTCTTGTGCAAAGGTGTCTTGCAACACGAGCTCTTCTTTCTTTCCTTCCCCATCAACCTTGTCTTGTGATTTGGTCAGTCCCCCCACTGGCGGAATCAACTGACCACTGGGAATTCCAAATCTTCGCTCTCGTTGCTTTTGTAGAAACCTAACCTCCTCTAATGTAAGCCTGATCATTTTCCAAAGACATGAAAAGAATCGACTTTAGAATAATTATCAAATGTTTAAGAAGCTCAGTACGAAATTGAGCACATAGTTCCTAAACTTTTGAAAACTTAAAAATCCATAAATTGAAGGCAAATTACTCTACCTGTTCTTAGATAACCTCAGGCATCAAGAAAACTGCCTCTGAAAGTCCTAAACAAATTTCTCCTTTAGACTGTCACAGTTTAATTTCTTTTAATGGAATTCGTTCATTCAGTTAAAAGGCTTTAGAAAGAAAACATTCAGCTACCTGACCTTGATTACTAAAAGGAACTTTGCAATGACAAGCAGGGTCTGGTCCCAGATCAATCTAACCCTCTGTGTATATCTCAACTAATAGAAACATGTGAGTAGTTAAAACTCTTTTCCAGGGGCACGTTCTGAGGGAAAACAAGGTATTGAATCAGCATAGTGGCTGAAATCACACCATACAGGTTATTCTGGCATGTTCATCATTTAACGAGTATTTGGGCAAGCGTACATGTGTGTATAAGTGGATCTTAGTAGAATCATCATTTGAGGAACGTGGCATACTTGATAATCAAGCCTCTAGCACCAATCCTCATTCGAAGTATCTAATAATTCATAATCTGCTTCCATCTACAGAGACAGCAGATTAAGCTCCAAAAAACCTGTTTGAGGCCGGGAAAGCAGCAAACAAAGCTTTTCTAACGAAGAAATTTCACCGAACCGTATATCTGAGCGATATAATCGAAGAGGGCATTCAACGCGCGGAGCACATCCCAATCGACAGTAGGAATGGTGGTTCAACAGAATTTCAGGGTTCTTCCGTTTCAAACGCGGGAATGGTTGCCCTAGATAGAGTCTTTGTGTTCCTGCCCTAAACCCTAAACCCTAAACCTTCCTTTTGCCCAGGGACATTGTCGGTTGTCGCAAAGAACACAAAGATTCTGTCTAGGGCAGCAGAGTTCCAGCACAGAGCGGGGTCAGTGGAAAAGAGGGCAAGTGCGAGACATGCGGGAGTACCTCCTCTCGCCCTCATCTTCAGAGGCGTCGTTCTCGTCAGAGGATCGCTTCCGGAAGCGCTTGTGCTTGTCAGAGGCCATGGTCCTTCCTCCTCCTCCTCCTCCTCCTCCTCTCTCGATTCCGCAGCAGACTCTACTCCATGGACATGTATGTATGTATGTATGTATGCATACATGCATGCATGTATGTCTGCATGTGTGTGTATGCATGTGTGCATGTGTGTGTATGCATGTATGCATGCATGCATGTGTGCGTGTGCGTGTATGCATGTATGCATGCATGCATGTGTGCATGTGTGTACGTACGTGTATGCATGCATGCATGTGTGTGTGTACGTGTATGCATCTATGTCTCTATGTATGTGTGCATGTGTGTGTATGCATGTATGTATGCATGCATGTGTGTATGCACGTGTATGCATCTATGTCTCTGTATGTGTGCATGTGTGTGTATGCATGCATGTGTGTGTGTACGTGTATGCATGCATGTGTGCATGCGTGTGTATGCATGTATGCATGCATGCATGTGTGTATGCACGTGTATGCATCTATGTCTATGTATGTGTGCATGTGTGTGTATGCATGTATGCATGCATGCATGTGTGTGTGCACGTGTATGCATCTATGTCTCTATGTATGTGTGCATGTGTGTATGCATGTATGCATGCATGCATGTGTGTGTGGACGTGTATGCATCTATGTCTCTATGTATGTGTGCATGTGTGTATGCATATATGCATGCATGCATGTGTGTGTGCACGTGTATGCATCTATGTCTCGATGTATGTGTGCTTGTGTGTGTATGCATGTATGCATGCATGCATGTGTGTGTGCACGTGTATGCATCTATGTCTCTATGTATGTGTGCATGTGTATGCACGTGTATGCATCTATGTCTCTATGTATGTGTGCATGAGTATGCACGTGTATGCATCTATGTCTCTATGCATGTGTATGCACGTGTATGCATCTATGTCTCTATGTATGTGTTTATGTATGTATTGCGTTGCGCGTATGTGTACATGCATGTATGTATGTATGAATTGGATGGATGTATGGGTTGTGCATGTATGTGCACGTGCAGTACGTATGTATGCGTTGCGCGTCTGTGTTCATGCATGCCTGTGTATGTCTGTCTATATATGTTTGCATATGCACGCATGTATGTATGCATGACTTGGAATGGATGTATGGGTTGCCCATGTATATGCATGTGCGTATGTATGTATGCGTTGCGCGTCTGTGTACGTGCATGTCTATATGTGTTTGCATATGTTTGCATACGCATGCATGTCTATATGTGTTTGCATGCATGCATGCATGAATTTGGATGGATGCGTGGGTTGTTCATGTATGCACATGTATGTGCATGTGTGTGTATGCGTGTGCATCCGTGTACATGTATGGCTGTGCATGTCTGTATATGCATGTGTGCATGTATGTATGCATGGTGCATCTGCGTACACGTATGTATGCATGGGTTGTGCATCTTTGTACATGTATGTTTGTGTACGTACGTACGTGTGTGTATGTATATGTGAGTACATGTATGCATGCATGCATGTACGGTTACTAGATTCCAGAATGCAGAGTCTGCGCCATTTCAATACAACACTAGGACTTATGAGTCTGAATCACAGATTCGATATGGAGCATTCGATACTCTGCGAGGATGAATCCCGAGTTGTCGATGTTGTGGGATCATCTGCATCAACATGCGGGGAAATACCAAGGGCTTCCTCTTCTCTTCTTCTGCATTCTTTCGCCGCATGCATGTAGTGCATGTCATGGCTTGATGCATAACTAACTTACCTACCACCCTTGTTCACCTGAACTAACTTAACTTACCCTTCTTACAAAAAAAATAAAAAACAGAAAAGAAGAAGAAGAAGAAGAAGAAGAAGATTTGGATGGCACAAGAAGCTAATCAGAAAAAGATCCACCCCTTTTTGTTTTGCATCACAAAGTTTTCACAGTGAGAAGAAGAAGAAGAAGAAGATTTGGATGGCACAAGAAGCTAATCAGAAAAAAGCTCCACCCCTTTTTGCTTTGCATTACAAAGTTTTCCACAGTAAGAAGAAGAAGAAGAAGAAGAAGAAGAAGAAGAAGATGATGATGATGATGAAGATTTGGATGGCACAAGAAACTAATCAGAAAAAAACTCCACCCCTTTTTGCTTTGCATTACAAAGCTTTCCACAGTAAGGAGAAGAAGATGATGATGATGATGATGATGATGATGATGATGATTTGGATGGCACAAGAAACTAATCAGAAAAAAACTCCATCCCTTTTTTTGCTTTGCATTACAAAGCTTTCCACTGTAAGAAGAAGAAGAAGATGATGATGATGATGAAGATTTGGATGGCACAAGAAACTAATCAGAAAAAAGCTCCACCCCTTTTTGCATTGCATTACAAAGCTTTCCACAGTAAGGAGAAGAAGAAGAAGATGATGATGATGATGATGATGATGATGATGAAGATTTGGATGGCACAAGAAACTAATCAGAAAAAAGCTCCACCCCTTTTTGCTTTGCATTACAAAGCTTTCCACAGTAAGGAGAAGAAGAAGAAGATAATGATGATGATGAAGATTTGGATGGTACAAGAAACTAATCAGAAAAAAGCTCCACCCCTTTTTGCTTTGCATCACAAAGTTTTCCACAGTAAGGAGAAGAAGAAGAAGATTTGGATGGCACAAGAAAGCAGCAGCTTTTTGGGCAGTTTTGATTGAAAAATAGCACCCACCATTTTTTTTTCCACTCTCTGATACTGCAAAAGCAGCAAAAGCAGCTGAAAAGAAAATGTTTCCCACTCCATCCTCCATGAGATGGTGAGCATTGCAGAAAGCCTTTTTTTTTTTCTTTTGTCGCCTTCTTCTTCATTCATTCATTCATTCAATTCCATCATTCAATTCCATCATTCATTCACAGGCGAGCTTCGTATCGAAGCTGCTCAGGCAGATGGCGAATGCCTGGAAGGCTGAAAGAGGGTACCGGTAATCCATGGTGAACACATCCTTCCCGACCTTGCCGAACTGCAGGAGCACCTTGTCATGATCGTTCTGCGGTGCTGGAAGAGCAGGAGCAGCCGATTCGGCCTCAGATCCGACGAGCTGGAAGTTCTTCACCGAAGCTACAGTCACCCGCCCCCGGAAGTTGAGGCACCAGCACTGCAGCTGCTCGTGCCATCTCGGAGCCTTGTTCTTGAGGACAAGTGGGCATTCTTTCGGAGCATTGCCCATGTCCTCGTCCTCCCTGTCGAGCTCCGAGAACTGCAGCTTCGATCGCAACGAGGGAAGCAAAGAAGAAGACAGAGAATAGTTCACAATCACGCCCGGGAATCCGATCGGAGTCGGGGCTGAGCCCTCCGGCTCCACGGCCGATGCTGGGATCGAATGAAGCGTGCAGAGCATTCGTCGAGGCCCCTTTGTGCCCAGAACATTCAGCTCGTATGAGATGTGGGCGATGTTGTAGCTTATTCCTGCAGGAAGCCGGGGAGAGACTTGCTTCGATCCCACTCTTCGACCTGCCACTCTGCTCGTGGTACATGTAACAGATCCAGCTTCCACAGGCTGACTATCGAAAACTGTGAACTTGGTCCCAAGAAAATTGGACCTGAAAGAGAGAGATCTCTGTCAGAAACTCTGTATATTTGCCATAGCCGTAATCTCACAAAGATCGATCGGGAAAGGCATCTTATCCCCTCACCTCAGTTTCCCGACATACATGTGGCTACCCCTCCATGTGAAATCTCCATTGAGAGAGATTATGTAATCTGCACTGCCAGCACGCCTAACCTTTCTTGCAGCCAGTAGAAACTTCCCGTTCTCCGCCAATGCTGCCCCATAAACTACCGTTAGAACTCGAGGCAAATACACAGCACATATGTATTTTATGTATGTATATCGTATTATCGTGATCATAATCTAATAGCGGAAACAAAAGAAAAACTGAATGTCGATTATCTTCTCACTTGCTGTTAGTCCAAGGTACAAATAGTAGGTGGAATTCGTCCGATCCCGTTGTATGAAGCACTGCACTGTTGTATCTCTAGGACCAGGCTGCATGGAGACAACATTCTTATTATACAACAGTAGCTCTCACAATTGTTGATGTAATTATGGAAAAACACAAGCACATTTACCACGGCCATTGCCACAACTTATTTTCAGATAGTTCACTCGAGGGACTTCTATGTGACAGATTCACAAAGATGAAGCATTAAGCGAGAGCGCAAGTGGGTGAAGATACCTCAGTAACTGCTGTCCAGTGTAATAAAAAATATTCTGAAAGGGAAATCGATTGCAAATAATTTCTTTTCCTTACAATCATCAGTGATAGGCTGACATTGATATCCAAGTTCAGATAATCAGGATACACCAGGTGAATATAATGACACATCATACCAACAGGCAGCAGCAAAAGCTTGATGATAACAAGACACATGAAGGATAGACTTATGCAAAACCATGGCATGCACACCTACTTTGTGAATCCTCTGAACATGTACATCTGCCAAAAATCACAAGTAATTATGCACACAGGAAATCTGCGACTCAGGAAAATGAAGGTGACCTTATGAAGGCTTCAGGAAAAACTAACTTCAACAAGGTAGCAATGATACAAAGCTTGAAATTGCTATTGAGAAACTTTGCACACCCAACTTCATGTTATGAGACACCTTATATTATTTGCACATGCGCGTCAGAAAACTGCTATCATTGTCGATTGCTGCTGCATCTAAGATTTATGAGCAGACAATGCTTTTATTAGTGCTCATTAGATATTGTTTTAGCAGAAGGATTTTGGCTGCACATCAAAATGAGTGGATTTACAATACTAAACATTTTCAACAATTATCACTTCATTCAGACAAAACTTTCAACTACTCAAAGAAGTCTACATAAAAAATTAGACCAAAAGAAAGCACGCCAATTGATCTAAGCCCGTTTGGTCTCTCATCTGTGAAGTTATGAGGTATTTATTTCATCATTGATGCAATGTGGGCAACAAATGCTTACTTTTCAAAGTAGAAGATGTTTGATCAAGAGTTTTTTATCGTTCAACTACCAATCACAAATCTTGATGTATTGAGAAGGCTTGAATAGAGGGATCACAACTGATAGTTGTTTGGCTGACGAAGCAGTATTTCGAATGGAAATGAATATCAGAAAGCAGAATGTAGTTTTGGAAGATTTATTAATGCTATGCTTGGCATGGACATGTTCAAAATATTGTGAGACAGATGAGGAAAGTGGTTATGCAAGTTGGAGGTAGTTCTTGATAGAAGTCAGTGATACTTTTGAAATCAAATTCTAGATAGTTTGACACTCCAACAAAAATAATAAAGTGTTCTCTCCTGTTGTGCAGTTGACCTCAAAAAATAAGTCCTGAAGTGTGAAACATAGCTTCTTGATCTTCAAGAAGCTTAGTTTTGGGTTCATGTGGACAAGCAAGCACATGCCTTGACGGCAATGGTTCCACCCCCATCAAATGTCAGTAAAAGTTAGTACAACCTTTAAGAATTATGTGAAAATCATGCCCAGGTTCCACATTCCAAGGCATTCCAAGTGGTATGTTCTTCTTTTTCTAGATGTGCGATTTCAATGTTTTAGCATGCATCCAATGTGTTTGAGCGTTGATGCAGTGTTGTAATACTTTCACAGGAGTGTCTATCTCGTATTAATTCTACTTCCTCCCTGGTTGAAAACTATTCTGTTGTCAATCTTCAATCAATTGTGTTTAATGAAGTCTTACTAGGATTAAAATGTTATTCAAAATCTATGCTTGGGAAAAAGAAAATACCTTTAGAGCAATTCAGTATCAAAGTAGTTCCTTTGCAAGCTCTTTGATAGACCAAATAGACTGGAAAATCCAACACTCACGTTTTTTGACATAAGGCATCTGTCCTATTACAACCATAGTCATTACATGCTATTTTTGAAACTTAGAGATGCATTTGAATGATATCTAAGTCTTTATAAATGGTGGACCCATACAGAGGATCCACATTACTGGATGATGGATAGCAAAATCCTCTGAGAAATCCGTCAATTAGAAGTCAAGCATCTGATAATTAATTTGTGCCAATTTTGATGACATGGTTAAACCTAAGTCCCAGAAAAATCTCCAACTCCTCAAATACGGTAACAATTTAACCCTAGCTAATCATAACCACATAAAGTCTGTTCTTTTATGTATTATAACCCTCCCCATACATGTGAGCTAATGATATTTGAGCAAGTGGCTGGATATGATACAGCAATCTTGCATCAGAAAATCTGATGATGGCTTTTTGCCCATGATCAAAGGCATTTCAAATGGGAAGCATTCACAACCTGTTTGCAAATCATGAGCTAATTTTTCCTCACTTCTATCCTCTTTGAAATGTTAAACGATTCCAATGCTGACGATGGAATATATACAGATAAAGGAGAGAAATATGAGCATACCTGCTTCAACGATATGGTGAATGTGAGCTTCCCGGACTGCTCTGGGGTCTTCACAAGCTCTCTCACGATCTCGCGCCAGTTTCTGCACACACAAGCGGAAGCTACGACATGACGGCGAGAAGGCCAAGTACTTTCGCTGCTCTCCACTCTCCCCAAGATATCCCTGAGAAGCTCCGGAGGCATGTTGGCCCATCCACTCGTTTGATGCATCTGCTGCTGTTGTTGCTGTTGTTGCTGTTGCTGCTGCTGCTGCTGCTGCTGTTGGTGTTCATGATGATGAGGATGACGATGAAGCTGAAGATGATGCTCTTGCTGAAGCAGATGACGATCCGGGGAGAAAAGATGCGGCCCAAGCTCACCATTCTCCGCATAAGGATCCGTCTCCATGAATGCTGCTGCTGCCGCGCTGATGCTGCTGCTGAGCGACGAGGACCTGCGGTGGTGGTGGTGATGATGATGATGGTGAGGCATCCTGTGGTCGAAGAATCCTCGGCGGGAGATGCTGCCGAGCCCATCTTTCATCTCCTGGAACTCCCGAAGTATGTTCTTGAACGGCATCTCCAGCAGCAGCAGCAGCAGCAGCAGCAGCGACGACCCACATACATGTATGTGGAGACACAGCTGCTGCGCAGGTGGAATGGGAGCTCCAGCGTCTGCGCAAAACCCTAGAAAGCAGCAGCAGAAGCAGCAGAGACGATCGGAGGTAACAGCTCCTCCATGGCTTCTTTCAGGGAAAGGGGGAGAAGGAGAAGAAGGAGAGAACAGAGTGCGGAACAGGGGAATGAATCTCTATGTATGTATGTATGTATGTATGTATGTATGTGTGTATGTATGTATGTATGTATGCATGCATGTATGCATGCATGTGTGTGTATGTATGCATGCATGTTATGCATGCGTGCATGTGTGCACGCATGCGTGTATGCATGTGTGCATGTGTGCATGCATGCGCGTATGCATGTGTGCATGGGTGTATGCACGTGTGCATGTGTGTACGTATGTATGTATGTATACGCATGCATGGGTGTGTATGTATGTATGTGTGCATGCATTCATGTATGTGTGCGTGTGTGTGAGCATCTGTGTATGTATGTATGCATGTGCGCATGCATGTATGTGTGCATGTGTGTATGTGCGTGTATGTGTGCGTGCATGTGTGCATGTGTGCATGCGCGTATCTATGTATGTGTGTCTGCGTGTGTATTTATGCATGTATGTATGATGTGTGCATGCGTGGCATGCATGCATCTGTGCATCGCTCTGCGTATGTGTCATGGCATGCATGCGTCGGTGCATCGCTCCATGTATATGCTATGTACCATGGCATGCATGCATCGGTGCATCGCTCCGCGTGTGTACCATGGCGTGCATGCATCTGTGCATCTCTCTGCGTATGTACCATGGCATGCATGCATCCATGCATCGCTCTGCGTATGTGTCATGGCATGCACGCATCTGACTCATGCAATGTATGCATGTTGGGTGGATGGAAAGAATGGGGGAATGAGTGAGTGAGTGAGATCGTCGCTCCATGTATGCATGCGTGCATCTGACTCATGCACTATATGCATGTGGATGGGTGGAAAGGATGGGAGATGAATGAGCGAATGAGATCATCACTCCCATGCATTGCATGCATCAGACTCATGCATGTATGTATGTTGGATGGAAGGAAAGGATGTGAGATCATATGTGCAATCGCATGCATACATGCATCCACATGTATATATGTGAATGAGTGTGGATGGATGGAAAGGATGGGGAATGAATGAGTGGGTTGACACCATGCATGGCATGCATGCATGCATCTGTGCAAGTGCATGCATAAGCGTGTAATGCATGCATGCATCCACATGTATCTGCGATGTATACGCATGGCATCCATGGAGCTCATGCATGTATGTATGTGAATGGATGTGGATGGATGGATGAGTGGATGGAGGAGATGTGGATGTTATGCATGCATGCATATATGCATGGATGAATGCTTGCATGGGTGCGAATGCAAGCATGTATGCATGGAAGAATGCAAAGATGGATGGATCGATGGATCGACTTTCGACAATGCAGTTCTCGATCCATTAATCTTCAGAGCATGTGCCTACTCTGGGTTTTTACACTGTCTATGAATTCGAGAGATTGGAGAGCGATGCAGAGATTCGATCGATGCAGTCTGCTATACAGATTTGCAAAACTGAAGAAGCCAAAGCAAAACACCAAACCAACACGAATCGTGCACGCGCTACAGTGATATCACCAGTTCAAAAATTTGCCATCGCCAGAATAACAATCGGTTCAATCTCAAGTGCAGATTGTTAATCATCTCCCTCTCTGCCTTTCTCAACAAATGATCACTTTCCACAAGAATTCTACAAAGACTAGCAAGCATGGTTTGCGTTCGGAACCTTCTTTTAGGGTTTCGAAACCTTTCAAAACATGTTTTAGGGTTTTGACAACCTCTGAAATGGTCTCATTTTAGGCTTGAGAATCCGCTAAAGTGGTTTGGGATTAGCTCAGAACTTAGCAGATAAAGAGGGCTTGGTCCATGGTTTTCAGATTCCCGACAAGGAATATTCCATAACTACAATAACTGCCACATATTCCATAAATGGCCACATTTGGCTGTGTATGTGAGAGTGAGATTCAATGAACTGATGTCTGAATTCCAAAAAAAATCGGCACAGATCCTGCCCAACAGATCCAATGCCTGAATCTCTTTCTTCTATCCACCACAAGAAGATTGAATCTAAAACCACATATATATAAGCATTCATATGCCTCACAAGCTTCGCATTTATTCTCTTGAGCAATACGATGGCTAGAGTCAAACCTTCGAAATCGAGAAAAGAAAATCAAGCAACACCAAGGAAAGCTTGTTCAAGAATGCCATTCTTTTTTAGTAGTAGGAGTAGTAGTAGAAAGAGGAGGAGGAGGAGGAGGAGGAAGAGGAAAGGAGGCAAATGACTACCTGCGTTTCGCAAATCTTTGTGCAAAAATGGCGCTGTTCAGCCTCTTTCTGATGGCGATCGATCAAAGCTCCAGCACAATCGCTGCAACGGAATGAATGTATAGGTTTTAGGAAAACCTAACAGTTGCACAACCAGTATTTTCGTCATTTCGATACGCAAGGGTGTATATACAAAGCTATGGCCTGCATTGATTCAGAACCTGCTACCAGCCCTATCACTCCCCCCTCTTTCTCCACCGCCCCATTTGCTCCTTCTTCCCTTCTTGTCACGCCATACCTTTTGCTTGTCTGTGATCCGCAAATTGAGCTCACCAGATCGTGCTCGGAATTCTTCTGGCAATGCTGCAATATTATCCACGCATTTCCTATAGCTGAAATCCGTGATTGACCCATCCTTTCGGATTATATAATAGCACCGGCTGTAGAAGAGTGAGTTCATCCGCACTTGAAATGCCTCTATCCCTGCACCAATCTTCTTTTCTGCTTCTTTATGGCCCTTGTTAATGAGGTCTTCCAGCATCAAATGTTCAAACTGCAAATGCGCCCAGAAAAGAATCAGATAAGATATGGACAATACATCTTCTCCTTCTTTGTACAAAGTGTGTGTGGAACCATTTTCATGACGGAGAAGTTAAAGTAGCAAGAGAGGGACAAATGTTTGCATGTTACTGATGATAATGGGCAGCAAAGTTCTCATTCAGTGTTTTCCAGGTTAGCCAAGTCTATTTCATGCTGTTAACCACATTTGACCTTATGTCATAAACAGCAAAGACTATAGCTCCTTATTTCCATAGAGAACCCAGGCATAAGACAGAAAGCTAAGTAAGTATTTACAGAATATGTTTAGGTTTCCTTGAGCAATTTGTGCAGTAGTGTGGACCTGTATATGTCGGTCTATTATAATCCTATATACAATCCTATATACAATCTGTAAATTGTGTACATAGCTTTGTATTGCAGATTTCTTCTTTCTTTACTAGATCCCACCGCTTTTTTTGAACGAGTGGTAATATTCCCCTTTAGACACTCACAAATTTTGCCTTTTTCATACCACTCAATACGTTCTTCACGAACAGTATTCAGGATGCAAATACCTTTTATAAGAATAAAGTTTGGGTTTTTTTTAACCATATCGACTGATGCCCAAATCTGAACACATAATCTTTCGATGAGTTTTCACTGATTTCTAAGAAAGCTTAGAAGTACTCAACCATTGGATGAAACCTGTAGAATTTATCTCGAGAACAAAAACACGGTTCTTCATGCTGAGCCTTGAACCCTAATCCCAACCCCAAACTGCATTCATTTCTTGCTTATATGTTTACTACACTTTCTGTACCAGGGCATCAGGCATTAAGACGGCACAATAAAAAAAGAAAACTCAGCAGGAACAGCTCTCTCATCCACATCTTTGAACCCCTAAATCGTAGACACGCACACTAAATCTATCACA
Organism: Azolla pinnata; assembly: GCA_037176905.1. Taxonomy (NCBI): domain Eukaryota; kingdom Viridiplantae; phylum Streptophyta; class Polypodiopsida; order Salviniales; family Salviniaceae; genus Azolla; species Azolla pinnata. The sequence goes on along the minus strand of JBBBWG010028089.1, from coordinate 102,344 downwards.
AGAGAAGGAAGCGCATATCCGCATAAATGAGTGAAGACCTTAAGAGGAGAGGGTGATGAGCTACCTTGTTGAGGTTTTGGCCAGTAGGCCATATCTGAAGCAGGTCGTAGAAGAAGTTAAACATGTCGAGCGAAGAATTGAAGACCATGTGGCCAAGCTTCAAATCGGGTGGGGCTGATTTCACAGAACGGTCTCCGTCTTTAAACTCATAGGCCGCTGAAGCTGCATCTTCATCTCCATTTTCAACATCCACGCCATGCGCTTCCGGTTCTCCTTCTTCTTGGAGCCTCCTGGGCTTCTTCGCTCCGTTCTCAGCGATGGCGAGATGGTCCCCGACCCGCTTCTTCGTGACCATGGGAGGACGAAAGAACGAGAGGGAAGAATTTTGTATGTATACGCATGCGTATGTGGAAATTTGTGAAGGGAATGAAATTGTGCAAAAGAGAAATTTGTGAAAGAATGAAATTGTGAAGAAGAGAAATTTGTGAAGGGAATGACATTGTGCAAAAGAGAAATTTGTGAAAGAATGAAATTGCGAAGAAGAGAAATTTGTGAAGGGAATGAAATTGTGCGAAAGAGAAAAACTGTGAAGAAATTTTTTGTGTGGAGAGAAATTTGTGGAAGGGAGAGAAAATTTGTGGGAGGAATCCCCAAAAACTGAAGAGATATCTGTGAAGGAACTCCTGAACGAAGCGAATTCTGATGAAAACTGTACTATCAGAACCGGGAAATGAAGAACCCCGGAAAAAACGCAGCACTCGAGATTTACTAAGAATTCGTTCGCATTCAGCATCTGAACTGGACACAGCTCCGAGCGGATTTAGTGACGCAGAAGGAGAACGTATTCGTCTCGAAAGACTACGTTGGCAGATTCAATAGCGTAACAATTTCCGCCGTGGAAGTTCCTGGGACAAAACATCGGAAGTTTCTACGACGAATGTCCGTCATTTTTCTCGAGCTGATGTTTTTGCATCCTATCTTGCGGTCAACGGAGTTGATCTCGAATTGATCGAGCCATACTCATTAACAAGGACAAGATTTCTGCTGCCGATGGTTGGAGAACTGAAAAGGTAGGACTAATTGGCCTGAGAAAAGGTGTTGATTTGTCATCGATTAGAATATAGAGCATTTTTCTATCTAAAAAGTTCAGCGACTCGAAAGCTCGCTGTATCGCTCTGGCAATGTCAAGATGTGGCCTGCAAGAAAGCGAACCGGCTTCTCTAGTCTTTAGCATTACGCACGATATGGGCGTTCGAAAGTCATCATCGAGATTATCGTGGGTTCGAGTCTCCCCAAAGGTCGGTTCGTTCCGCATGCTGATCACACTCGGATTCCTTTGTCTTTGCAAATGACGCATGCGGTACGAATAACAGCATATGTAATCGTGCATACAATGCACGCAACATCGAACGCGTGTGGAACAAGGCACACAGCAATCAACACGATGATCACAACATTCCGCGACTAGCAACCTTTTCATCATCAGGTTTTTAACAGAACATAAACAGATGTTTGGATTCATCGTACTATATTTCATAGCTGGATTGCTTATTTTAGCAGCCTACGAGAACTCTCGCCATTTTGATCCGCGGTAATATATCATAGAACCCGGTTACATACATCAGCCTACCTTCATCATTGGCTCTAATAAAGAATCAACCATGATCACCCACTAGACCAAACCCTTCTAGCAGTTTGTTTTGGACTGTGATGGAGAGAGATTACAGGATATAATCTGCATTGATCGATTAAACACACCATCCTGGAACTAGCTGTTTGTATACATTCCAGTCTCACATGATGATGCAATACCACAGCAGGCCAATGTACTAGATGCAAGCACCCATTCAAACTGGCAAGATTTGATGCAAAAAGCTGTTTATCATGAGCAAGCTATGCCTTCTCTGCTAACTTGCGTGTATGCGACTTTGAAGATAACCAAACACAGATTTGATTTAATCTCCAAACAGAAGATAAACATCAGGTCTCCATACACGTCTTTGATTTAAACACTGAAAGGCGAGGCCTACACAAAGTTTTACTCCAACAATGCAAAGTCTGTCTAAAAAATGGCAGAGCCTGAATTTGGTTTATATGTTTGTATGACTAGTGGGGTAAGCACACACATCGGCCTCCCCAACGCGAGTTTATCTTCATAAATATCAAGTATACAAATAGGAGCGGATCTTAATAGACAGAATGACAATAGATGTTGGGCGATGTGAAAGAAGCAAAGCCAAGTTAAAATATGGAGAATCATACCATGGAGCGTGATGTTGTTTAGGTTAGCATGGGATTTGTGAAGTGAACCATTCTATGACATGTAATGGCGCCCTCAAGAGTGCCAGGGCCAAGTTGATAATGGCAGCCACACAGATGCAACATGGGCAGATGCATGTCAATATTATCCTGAAAATATAAGTTAGAAAACTAATCAAGGAAATGATCGCCAGCAAATTGTTCAACATCCAAAATTGCATAAAAATATCACAAGGCCCTCAAGACCATCCCTCCCTATCTTCTGTTACACCATTATTTTATTTTATTTAGCATGTACTATGTAGCCACTTGGTACTACACATATGCATATGTGTCCGTTAATCGGCATTGTATGTGCATCTGTATATGTATCAAATTGCCTGTGTATGATACGTATGCATACACATACACATACTAGTATGTGATTGTGCATGTGTATGCTGCATGTACATGTATGTATACGCATGCGTATGTGGATATTAGTTAATTTTGATTTGGATGTGCATATGTGTATGAATATGTGAGTTTTATGTGATACCATGTTGTTGAATAGCCATGGTAATGCAACCATGTTGTTTATGGCCATGGTAATGCAACACTGACAAGATTTCAAATTGCCCAAAGCTGGATGGGAATCTGACATGCTCAGATCATCCAAGTACCAAACCCAAAAAAGCTTGGACTGCATCTTGCAAGAAACAGCCATGGCAAATGCAACACTGAAAAATTTTCAAAAATGCACAAAGATGGATGGAAACCTGACATTATGCTCAGACCGTCCAAGAATCAAACCCAAAAGAAGAAAAAAAAAAACTTGGATTACATCTAGCAATCAACAGCCATGGCAAATGCAACACTGCCGAGAACTCGAATCACCCAAAGAAGGATGGGAGCCAGGCAAGCTCAGACGTTCAAGAACCAAACCCAAAAGAAAAAAAAACTTGGATTACATCTAGCAAGCAACAGCCATGGCAAATGCAACACTGCCGAGACTTCAAATTGCCTAAAGATGGATGGGAGCCAGGCAATCTCAGACCGTCCAAGAACCAAACCCCAGAAAAAAAATGCAAAGGCAACAGTGCCGAGAATTCAAAATTGCCCAAAGATGGATGGGAGCCAGGCATGCTCAGACCGTCCAAGAACCAAACCCCGAAAAAAATGAAAAAGAAAAGAGCACGAAATTGGATGACATCTTGCAAACAGCATCCATGAAATGTGGAAAGGAGATGGATGGGGAGTACCCGATGACCCAGATGATGGCGCCGAGAAGGGAGAGGAGGGTAGCGAGGAGGGCGAAGGGGAGGCCGAGCAGGAAGCCGAGGGGCCGGCACTCGCACTCGCACTCGCAGCAACAGCAAGCCATGGCGATGGTGAGCAGGGATCGAGCTCGAGGTTGGAACAGTAGATTTTGTATTTACAGATCTAGACTCCGTCAATCTTTGAAGCCTTCCTTACTATGAAGAAGAATACGGTCCAAATACGGTGCAGCTACGGTGCAAATCCTGTGCCAATACGGCTCGAATACGGCTCGAATACGGGAAGAATACGGGATGCATACGGTGAAACGTGATCCGATTACGGCTCGACTTGCGATGCAAAGCGGCGAGAGGAAGGCTACAGCGTACGATGCAAATCGCATGCATGCATGCATTTCGATACGATTGCAGCAGCTCCCACTCAATACGATGTGATACGATGATACGAGCGTGAGAATACGGCTCGAATACGAGAAGAATACGGGACGCATACGGTGAGACACGATCCGGATACGGCTCGACTAGCGATGCAATATGGCGAGGAGAAGGCTACATCATACAATCCCTCACAATACGATGTGATACGATGATACAATCGTGGGAATACGACGCCATACATTGGCGGTGTGGTGCTGCTATACGGTCGATCCCTACACGGTACAATATATCGTATGTCTCAACAGAGATGCATATGGTGATTTGACCGTTCTGTTTCTGTTTCCGAGAGGTCTTCCACATCATGTGAAATGAATCGGTTGCTAGAGTTCATACGTCGTCGCGAAGATCACTCGAAGGCTGGCATAAAAGCCGAACTCTCGTTGTGCTGCTTGCTCGTAGTCAACTGCTCCATGATTGTATCTGCCTCTCCGTACTCGGAGTTGACCTTCTTTCTGTTCTACGACTTGCGCAGGAAGGCGACAGTACAAGGTCGAGAATGCGAGGCGGAGATCTGCTGCACGAATCGCTTCGCTGGCTTGGCCTGAAAACGGGTGGAGAAGTATCGCCAAGCTCTGAAACAAAGGAACCGAATTCGATTTGTAAAAGGCCTTCGGCTCGAGGAAGACGTGATGAGATGGATCGATGGATCGAAATCTCCTATTATTAGCATCTTGATAGCAAGATTTCAAAGCCCAGCATTGTTTTCTTCTTCGTATTGCCCTTGTTTTCTTCTTCTTATTGCCATGCTATTGTGAGCGAAAGTTCTCGCAGCTTGTACAACTAGCTGTCAACCAAAATGTGCGTGCGCACGATCTCAAACACAGATTTCGTGTCCTTGGATCGCCCAATGTCTTGTAAGCAACACTTTAATACCGACAGCTCGAATGTCCAACAATGTTAAAGAAGAAGAAAACAAGAAAACAAAAAGAGACACTTGCTTAGCTTGCCGAAAACAAACTGTTGTTAGGCTGCAACACTAGGCTTGTCACCTTACAAATCTAAGCCGATGAACCGCAATGGAAGAAGGGTGATGATTAGCATTTTTTTTCTCCCAATCGTCTCGGCTCCGCTTGTGGAAAACAGAGGTCCTTAAGAAACAAACACGAGAAGGGTGCAACCGGCACAGTATCTGCTATGGATCAAAAGGAGCAGAGATCCGAGAGCACAGAGCATCGCGATCGACCAGGGAGGAGGAGGAGAGCCGGAGGCTGGCAGAGAAGCCGACATTTGTAGCTTATTCGAGGAGAGCTCATCCAACGAGTCTGCGCGCATCGGCGACAGACTGTCTGGGCTCGGAGAGATGAGCGCTGGCGAGGGGCTAGCGTACACAGGATCAGATGATAATGGTGGTGGTGGTGGTGGTGATGATGATGGTGATGATGATGATGGTGATGATGATGATGGTGATGATGATGATGGAGCGATCGTAGCGGGAGATCCATCAGGCGAAGAAGCAGAAGAATACGACGGCGGGCTCGCGCTAGCAGAGCTGGTCGAGTAGTAGCACTCTGGCGGAGTCACGTTGTACCTCGTCCTATCCCAGCAGTAATCGTAGATCATCCAATTCTCGCGGACCCACTGCAGCGAAGAGGCCTGGCTCGCATTTAATGCCACGTACGGGCCCCGACTCCACCACCTCGTCCACTCGCAAGAACCCGCTCCTCGGCTGTCTGACCAGCTGCATGCATCGAACGAGAAATCGGAGTACAGAGCAGTGAAGGGGGCACGAGCCCAATCGATCTTCACCCGGCCGCCGTCTGTAGCCCAGCTGTCGCCGTTCCAGATCGTGCCCAGCAGCCTCATCGGCCGGCTCCTCAGGTAGGGCACCCCAGCAACAGCTTCTATGTTCGGATAAACCCTAATCGGGACCTGGTCGACGAAGAACCTGGCACCGAAAATCCGGGCCTAAAAAACCCTAAAAACCCTACCAGATCTTCTTCCGACCCTGGAAGAAATTTATAATAATTATAAAAAAAAAGGCCCTGAGATCAGAAGGTTGGTCGAACTTACACAACGTGGTACGGGTTCCAGAGGAAAGTGTACTCGTGGAAGTCTGCTGCCGGATCGAACCAAAGGAAGATGCGCTGCTCGTGCCCACCGACGCCGCTGGCAAAGTGGTTCGTCTGCAGGATGATGGGCTGGCCCACCACGTTCCCCAGGAACTCGAAGTCCAATTCGTCGTGCTCCTCGCCTCCCGGCGATGAAAGCTGCATGCAGTTCCATGTCCGTGGAGCTTTGATCAGTTTTTCATCATCCATCATCCATCATCATCGAGTTCGTTCTGGATCGGGCACGATTATATCCAAGCTCACAGATCTATCGAGTATTGTATGCATTCGCGTACTGACTCATCAATCATCATCATCGAGTTGGTCCTAGATGGAGCACTACAGCTCCTGGATCGAGCACTACAGCTCTTCTCGGATCGAGCATGACAGCTCTTCTCGGATCGAGCACGACAGCTCTTCTCGGATCGAGCACGACAGCTCTTCTCGGATCGAGCACGACAGCTCTTCTCGGATCGAGCACTGTTTTTATATATCCAAGGCTTATAGATTCTGTCGAGTAACATGCGCAACTCACGTAATAACTCGTCACCACTCCCGCGGAATCGCCTGCTTGCAGCTTGATCCGCATGTTGAAGATCCCGAACAGATACTCGTCGTACGACTGTAGCCCCGAAGCTGCAGATCGCAAAGCATATATATGGATCGATCGTCGTTAGCACAATCTTCGCTAGCACAATCGCCGTTAGCACAATCGTCGTTACCACAATGATGTAGGGATGGATTGAATCACAATGATGTGGAAATGGAATCACAATGATGTGGAAATGGAATCACAATGATGCAGGGATGGATTGAATCGCAGCGATGTGGAAATGGAATCACGATGATGTAGGGGAACGGAATCGGATGAATCCGGCGATCGATCTTTACCTGCATCGGCATCGAGCGAGAGCAAGATCTGCCTGCCGTTGCCTTCGAATCGAGCTTCGCTGATGCTCGCATTCGAGCTTTGCAGCTGGAAGTGGGGCGCGAGATCGAACACCTGCGTCAAGGGTTCCATCCCCAGACTGCCATGGAGCAGACCGGCAAAAGAGATGGCGATGAGAGCTGCAGCAGACAGGCGCAAGTGCATGCTGCAAATGCTTCTTGGCGTCGACCAGATCTCCATAGCCAGCAGCTCCTGCACCACAGGAATCACTGATGATCATCATCATCATCATCATCAACAACAACAACAACAAGAAACCAGGTTTAAGGTATGGCATGGCGTTCCTGAGAAAAACGACCTTGAATCAGACCTGGTAGCTCTACAGCAGGCAATCTTAGGTCACTGCCATGTCTGTGCACCGCTACTACATACCTTCTTGCTGCGGAGGCTTTCACTGATCGTCAGCATCATCATCATCATCATCATCATCATCAACAGACCAGGTTAAGGTATGGCATGGCGTACCTGAGAAGAATGAGCTTGAATCAGACCTGGCACCTCTACATACTGCAGGTAATTCTAGGTCACTGCCATGTCTGTAGATGCATACATACATACCTTCTTGCCGCCGAGGCTTTCGAAGATCTGCTGCTCCATGCGGGGGGAGGGAGGGCGGTACATATTTAATCCGCTCAAATGCAGCGCGATCTGGATCCACCATGGCTGCTGGCAGCAGCTTCGCCACTTTTGCCATCGCTGCTCCTGAGTCACAATTCTTTCTTTTCTTCTGCAGATCCCTAGACGAGAAAAGAGAAGAACGAGAGAGCGAGAGGAGGGAGAAAAGCAGAGAATGCCTTGAAATCTGCAGCGGGAAAACAACTTGCTCTTGGGGAAACGCACCTACCGCATCTCGGATTCTTCGCCTGACGAAGCCGCGCGGCATTGCAGCCAGAGATGGAAGCGAGCCTGCGGCATCAGACACAGGCTCAAGACGCCATAGCCAGAGCTAGCGAGACAGGGAATGTGTGTACATGGCAAAACAGTCGATGGATTGCTCGTCTCGGAGGGAGGATGTCTCTGCTGCCTGCGTCCTCGCCGATCCCCTTCGTTCGTCTGTGTCTTCGTCAGAGGATGGAGCTCTGCTCTGCCATGGCAGGGAAAGGTCGTTTAGGGTTAGGGTTAGGGTTAGGGTTAGGGTTAGGGTTTCAGAAACCAGATTTTCCTGCAATTTGCAAACACAAAAATGTGATATTATGGAAAGGAAAACCTAATTACAAGCTCATAATGGTGCCAGAGAATTAGTAATCCCGATCCTAATTAAGAGCTCGTAACGGTGCCAGAGATTAGTAATCACGATCCTAATTTATAAGCTCGTAACGGTGCCAGAGAATTAGTAATCACGATCCTAATTTATAAGCTTGTAACGATGCCAGAGAGTAGTAATCACGAGCCTAATTATAAGCTCGTAACGCTGCCAGACGTTTGTAATCACGAGCCTAATTATAAGCTCGTAACGCTGCCAGCCGTTTGTAATCACGAGCCTAATTATAAGCTCGTAACGCTGCCAGATGCTCGGAAATCACCGAGATGTTCTCTAATCACAAGCTCGCAACAATGCCAGATGTTTGAAATCAAATCATTGTCTCAAAACATAAAGCTGAGTAACGGAATCCCGAGCCCTAGTGGAGAATTAAGGGCTTTTTTCTTCACAAATTAAGATTCGCCATTAGTAATGTCAAAATTACATACCAAAGAGGTTCAAGATCGTGGAAAAAAAAATCTCAAACTATTTTGTTGCTCGATATTTAGTCATCTTCAAACACCTCTCCACGCCTCGCAATCCATATATGCCCAAAGAGTTAACACTGTTTGGAAGTGAGCCTTGCTCTTCCTTGGTGGTCTGAAATGTGGTGTTATCATCACTTGTCTCTCTAGAGACATGTCCTTCAAATACAGACCGCATCGTATTAGTCTCTTCTATTTCGTATAAAAAAATTGATTCCAAACTTACACAATTTTGGGGAAATTTTCATAAACAGTGACTTTGTGTTTCCATTGGCCAGACACGCCTCGAAGAAGAACCCCGTTTTTTCCCTCTATTCCATCCATTAGATTCTCTGCATATGTTTTCTGGCCCATAGCTTGCTCCAAAACCTCATCAAGAAATCCTCCGGAATTCTTGCTTTTTCTCCCATGACTTTTGAGCTGTTGGGGTCCTATATCCGAGTTCAATTAGTAGTATGTTTCTTCTCAGGTTAACCGAATACTGAAAGAAATTCACACAGCTTGCTTGCCCACATATCCAAGCTTTTCAATTAGAACGGAGAATCAAGGTTTACGAAATCATCCTCAGAATGCAAATGCTACGCACCTCAGGCATTCGATGCAGTAAGCTCTGGCGGGCGTTTGGTTCCTTGGTGTTGTTTGTTTTTTTTAATGGCTCAACATGCATGTTTTATGAACATGGGCAACTCATTCGATTCGAAAGAGGAAGGAAGAGAGAGGGGAAAAAAAAAAGCTCTAGACGCCTGTCGGTGGACAAAGAAAAAGCTCGATCCGAGCAGAGTGGCAAAGACCGATGGCAAGACAACGAAAGGTCAACCACCGGCTAAGATCGATTGCAAGCTGAGTCTTAACAGCGCACGATTTTACATTATTGGGCACCCAAAGTGCTCAAACATTTAACCTCTGTGTTTTGTTTTAATTCAGTTTAGTTAATTCCTTGCAGTTGAAGAACAATCTATGCAAGGTATAAAAAAACCCTTTGCATTTGAGAGTAAAAAACTTTTCTTTCGCTTTGATATCGATATATATATATATATCTATATATATACAACTGCTCAAACATTTAACCTCTTTGTTTTGTTTTAATTCAATGTACATAGTTAATGCTTTGGATTGTAGCAATTCCTTGCATTTGAAGAACATCTATGCAAAGTATAAAACCCTTCGCATTTGAGAGTAAAAAACTTTTCTTTCTCTTTAATAGTAATATATATATATACACACACAGTCTGTTGGTCTGCTAGCAATTGCATCGACTGATTGTCGATAGAGCTGCCCCGAATCGTTCTGATCGGCTTTTTTTTTGTTCTAGAAGCACAGATATTTGTAGAGGGCAACTACTATGGAAGCTTATAACACCGACCCAGATCGAGAGCTTCTTTGCCTTTTTTTGTTTTTTTTTTCTTTCATCGACAGTCTGTTTTGGTTGTTTCTGCTGATATGGACGTGCGCATCCTGCATAACATGCATGTCGGTGTGCGAGTGTGAATGCGTCCACAGGATTCCTCCGTTTCCTACAGTTGATTCGACGTGTGAATGTGGTGATCAATGTTATTATATACGTAGCATACAATACGCGCAGAAGACGTATATGATACATTAAAAGCCCTTAACACAATAGTTCTAAAGACTTAATATACGATTTGTTAAATACATTCAATACACGTTAAATACGGGCTAAATATGTTCAAGTACGTTAAATAACGATACAAATTTACAACTAATTGAACCTGTATATTGCTACAATTTTCTCTATTAAATTTATAAAATCTTAAATTGTCGAAAAACACGATTTAAAATTTAAGTTTAATAGATGACTAATCTTCACTTTCAAGACAGAATAATAGCCCTAGTAAGACTTATTTTTGGTATTTATAAGAATGGCTTAATAAAAAGGACAACTCCAAAATGTTAAATACGCGTCGACTACGCCAGAGTGTTCCGATACGTATTTGATTATACACTACGCGTTTTTTCAACAACGTAGGTTATGATCGACCATCGGTGTCGGCAGAAGCCAAACTGGTAGCCCTAGTAAAACTTTTTAGTTTTGATATTTACAAAGCTGGCTTCAAATACATGCTCGAGCATTCTAAAACATATTTTCTTTCTGCAGTGCGCGTTTCTAAACAGCATAGCTTACGATCAGCCATTGTCGTCGGCGGACTCGGATCGATTCCGTGATTGAATCGAATCGATTTCCAGTCAAGGAGCAGACGATTTTCTTCTCCTGGATCGGTCGATCGGATGCCGGCGATCGCCCGATCCCAATGCTTTCGATCCATGACTATCAGGATCTTCTCAGAAACAACAAACACACACATTCCTCCAGTTTGCTACTTTCACAGTACTGGTAAAAAAACAGAAGCAGAAGAACTTCTAAGAAAACATCAGCATTTCTCAAGAAGAAGAAGAAGAAGAAGAAGAAGAAGAAGAAGAAGAAGTTAGATCTTTCTCCTACAAGTGGACTTTTTTTTTTTGTTTTTTTGGTTTTCTCCATTTTATTGTATTTCCATTATTAATTATTAATTAAATTAAAAAAAAGACGAAAAACAAAAATACATAGAAAAAAACAAAATACAAGAACAAAAAACGAGAGGAAGGAAGTCTATCTCCGCCATCGCCAGATCCCCACGGCACAGAAGAAAACCTGCAGATCCCCGTTCTCTGGCTATGGCTATGGCGTCCTCCGCTCCTTCTCCGCCGCCTCCTCCTCCTCCTCCTTCGCACCGCCTCTGAGCAGCTGCATTTTCCGCTCCACTCGGGGACAGATCTTCTTCACGGCGCCTTCGAACTGACGGTAAACGCCGCATTTTCTCGGATCCCCCTTCTACCACAAGTCCAACAACGCCGTCTTGCTGCTCGCCTTCCTTCTCGGGTCGTCGTCACGGGCAATTCAATCTCCAGGTACGCCATTTCTCTCCCCTTCTAATCTAATGCCTTCTTCTTCTTCTTCTTCTTCTTCTTCTTCTTCTTCTTTGTCCCGGATTTCTGGATTCGTGCATTTCCCCTACCCGCCTCAGCTGTAGCGTTTCCTTCCTCTCTTCCTCCTTCTTCTCGGTTACCTGTCGCATGCTCGTCGGCTCCAAGCTCGCCTCGTTTTTCTTCCTCTTCTGGTTTGCTGCTGTCGAAATCTGGTGTGAAATTCTCAGAGCTCTAGGGCTTGCCTTCTCATGCTCCATCTTTCGTTCCTGCTCTACTTCTTCTTTTTTTATCAGGATACGTGAGGCAATCGGCATTTGCCGCCCGTTCTTTGTTTTTCTTTCTTTTACGGCTATCCTGAGTCGATAACACAGCGGAAAAATGCGAGCTTGTGCTTGAAACCACGCGTAGCCTCTTCTTCTTTCTAGAATTCTTTCTCTCTTCTCATTCTTTCCCCTCATTCGCTTCGGATCTTTCCGAATGTGCCGAAAGAGAGCCTCTGGTTCTCTGGCGAACTGTCTGGCTCCCAATAACCCCGGATATGTTTCTCACGTTTCTTAGAAAGGCAGACCTCTGATACTCTCGTGTGCTCCAGAGAGCCACGTGTTCTCATTGGATCTTCTCTGGTGCTCTCAGATCCATGGGAACGCTTCTTCTTTTCTTGTGCTCTGTGTCGCAGTCATTCTCGCTTTCTCGGTTCCAATGTGTAGATCTACACGTGATATCAAGTTTACATATGCTTTGCTACACGTTCTTGAAGCTCAAAGCCATGTTTCTAAGTGTGTCCTTTATCTTCTGGGTGGCTTCATGAATGCTGTTGTGGCAGAAATATTAGATCTAGACACCAGAAGCTTCTTGAGCCAGCCTAGCCTTGTGAAGTAAAACCGCAGTATAAATCATGCGACCTGCATCTAGCTCCATATTGTGTTTAGAGCTTTCATATAGAATGGTGAAAGCACTGACAATGTAATCTACTGCGATCGATGTTATTCTTCTCTGACTGTAGTAAGTTGGTGTTTTGGATGCAGTATTAGCCCCGAGCTTTGTAGATCTAAACGTGACAACCACAATTCAGGGATGTTTTGTGAAGAACCATGCTTTATTCTTCCTAGTTTTACATCTGCATAATTTCCTTAGGAACTCAGCATGGCCTTGCACTGAAACTGATAGATTCAGTGTTGCATTTCGTCATACCTTCATTATTACGATGAGAACTTAAACAACCTTCGTTTTTATGACACAATTCACATCTTCCTATAGACCTGCTTCATAACCAGAATTCTCCTGGACAGACTTAGCTTTCATAAAGAAAGCTTTTACTTAATGTCGTATACAGTTTTCTTGATATACAGAATGTTCTCTTTTTCTCTTGGTGAAAATTTCAACTAATGTGTCATACGCGTTCCATAAACTTGTAGATCTGATCGATATCTGGATTGCTCTTTGAAATCTTCGGTTTAATGCTACATAGATCCTCATTGTTTTATGAATCTATGCAGCTGTTGCGGTCACCTGTGGATCTGCAGGATATCCACGAGTTCCTTTCAAAAAAATTATGTTTGGCTGACATAGTTTTAAACACACCTAAATGATGTGCTTATAATAATAAATTGTCACTGTTGCTTCTTTATTTGTCTTCGGGAAATCATAATCTGTTTTCTTTCATTCATGCGAGTGTTTGGGAGCCATCATCTCTTTGGATCCTCTGTTACTTCTTCTGCTATATCTCTGAAAGTTAGTTGGCATAGTGCGATGGTTTCCATTTGAAACCTACAATTTGAAATTATGGATCTACGGCTTTTAAAAGTTCTGTGTATCATCTTATCTGTCAAATACTTGCAGGTCTGCATGTTGTCTTGGGCTTTCTCGGGCTCAATCTTTCCTTTGTCATCCTGTGATAAAGATTAATGCAAAAATGTTCTTAACTAACCTGGTTCTAGAAGCCTGAACGTAAGCAATTCCAGGAGTGCACTCATCTTACTTCACCAATATTCTTTGTCCTTCGTAATAATGTATCATGAGATGAAGCAGGAGAATGTATTACGTTTTTCTTACAGTAGTTGGAATTTGGATTCCATCAAGCATCATGTTTAAAAAAATGTGGAAGAACGAGTTCAGATATTCTTTAGCTCTTGAAATCTGTATGTGAATAAGCTGTCCCTGATCAGGTGAATAATGTGCTATGATATAGGTAATCGACTGGTGTCGCATATAGATTGCTTCAATCAACATGGCGTCTGGAAAGAATTTCCGGCAGGAGAAGCGTGTGTCCACATTTCCTGTTATTGGTACAGCTGTGGTTTTTGTTGCATTATGCCTATTTGGTGTGTGGGTATTTAGCTCTTCCTCCGAGTCCCAATCTTCAGTAGGCAATGAGTTTGAAGTGGAAGTAGAAGCAAAGCCTGAGATTAAGGGATCCAGTGACATTATTGAGAGTAATGACACCTTTGAAGAGAGTGCTGGTGATCCCACAGTGGAATCCGAGGAGAAACTAGAGGAAAGTCCAAAGAATGAAGCTGATGAGGCTCCAAAGCCTGCCAAAATACTAAAACATGCCAACGAGGAGGAGGTTTCTGTAGATCTAGACCCTGAGGAAACAAAGTACGCTAAAGTACCTAAGGAGGAAGAATCTGAAGGTTTAGAATCAGAAGCTGAATCAAAAACCGTGTCCCAAACAGATGAGGAAGAATTGATAATTAAGGATATAGATACTTCAGAATCTCAAGAGAATGATGCTGATACTGGTAGATCAGAGAAGAAGAAGAAAAAGCCTAAGGAGACTTCAGTCTATGGTTCAGAGGAATCTAGTGTGGATGATGTAGAGGAAAGTTCAAGAAAGACCTCTAGCAAACAGGTGACCGAATGGAGCTTGTGTGATACAAGCGCTGGAGTTGACTACATTCCGTGTCTGGATAATACAGAGGCTTTAAAAGCGCTCCGCAGTACTAAGCATTATGAGCATCGGGAGAGGCATTGTCCTGATCCAGCACCAGAGTGTCTAGTTCCTCTTCCTGAAGGTTATCGTACTCCTGTATCATGGCCTCTGAGTAGAAATGAGGTACGCATGCAAACTTATTGCTAATATTTTGTAACATCTCTGTCACTGATCTCATTCTTACTTCAAAATGGAAGATCGCCTCTAGTGTATTCTCTTCACTTAACTAATCAGCAACTATGATGAATGCTTTGTTTCTAATCCAGGTCTGGTATAAGAATGTTCCTCATACTGGACTAGTATCTTACAAGAAAGATCAGCAGTGGGTGAAAAGGTCCAATGACCGACTCATTTTTCCTGGAGGAGGAACTCAATTTAAACACGGTGCACTTCATTACATCGACTACGTTGAGGAGGTGAGATGTAAAGAATGTGAAGTTGTTTCTAAGAAAGCTGTAGGTGAAAATTCAGTTTTCAACTGGCACCTAATTGAAAAAATCTGATTAGTCAAAAAGATAATGTTCGTATGGTTCCTTTTCCATTCTGTTAAGATAGGTGCCTCAATTAGAATTTGCAAGATCTTGTCCATTGATTGTCTCTAACAGCGTAAAGTATCTGTAAAACCAGCAATTTCCAAAGATTGGATGGGGAAAGCGATCTCGTGTTGTGTTGGATGTCGGCTGTGGCGTTGCAAGTTTTGGTGGGTATATGTTTGATAGGGATGTGCTTACCATGTCCTTTGCTCCAAAGGATGAGCACGAAGCACAAGTTCAGTTTGCTCTTGAAAGGGGAATTCCTGCAATATCTTCTGTTATGGGTACCCAACGGCTTGTATTTCCCAGCAATGTTTATGATGTTGTCCATTGTGCACGATGCAGAGTGCCCTGGCATATTGAAGGTACGACTGTGGCATTTTAAGTCGATTACCTTCGATTGTAACAGTTATTTATTAGGTTGATACTACATGTGTCACATCTTGGTATCAGAAGGAATCAGACTGTTTTACTTTCTTTCACCAAGTATACTATTCCTGCTTTTAATTCTGACTAAACCATCCCTTATTTCTAAAGGTGGGAAACTTCTTCTGGAGCTAAACCGTGTTTTGCGGCCTGGTGGATATTTTGTCTGGTCGGCTACACCAGTCTATTGGAATGATGAGGAAAATGTCCAGATCTGGAAAGGTCAAGCTCTTAAATGCACGTTCATTAGATTAAATATATATATTATCTTATATTTAGAGTGAAATATCTTCCGATTGCA
Organism: Azolla pinnata; assembly: GCA_037176905.1. Taxonomy (NCBI): domain Eukaryota; kingdom Viridiplantae; phylum Streptophyta; class Polypodiopsida; order Salviniales; family Salviniaceae; genus Azolla; species Azolla pinnata. The sequence continues at coordinate 86,552 of JBBBWG010028089.1, read as the reverse complement.
GACACAAGAGCCATGACAACTGCTATGTGCTGGAAGCTTGTGGCAAAGTTTGTTGATCCTTCCACAGGGATTGGAGCTGCTATATTCCGCAAGCCTACATCCAACTCTTGCTATGAGAAAAGGGAAAAAGATTTCCCCCCTATGTGTGAAGATGATGATAGTCCAGATGCTGCATGGTATTTGCACTAATGAGTTGAAATAGTTGGTCACCACTCCATGTCTAGTTTAAAGATGTGATACATGTTGACACAGGTATACTCCAATGACTGCTTGCTTGCATAAGATTCCAGTTGAGTCAGATGCTCGTGGTACTAGTTGGCCTTCAAAGTGGCCTCAACGGCTTTCTGAAGTGCCTGCATGGCTCGCTGCTGGTCCAAAAGGGGCAGATTTCCAATCGGATACAGAGCGTTGGGAGCGGATTGTTAAGAAATCCTACCTTCAAGGTCTTGGTATTGATTGGCAGAATGTTAGGAACGTGATGGACATGAGGGCAGTTTACGGAGGGTAATTTGCTTGAATGTTACCTCTTGGAAGATGGAAGTCCTATGGTCGGTAGATGCAGCGATCACAGCTTCTCTTTTGTTGTCCTGGTGTATACAGGTTTGCAGCTGCTCTTGCATCACAACCAGTCTGGGTGATGAACGTAGTGCCTGTCGATGCATCGAACACGTTGCCGGTGATATTTGATCGAGGGCTCTTTGGAATATATCACGACTGGTGCGAATCATTCAGCTCATATCCTCGTACCTACGACCTTCTGCACGCGGACCACATATTCAGCAGGCTGAAGAAAAGGTAAGAAAGAGATTTGAGAACGTGCTTTCATTTTGTTTAGTTTGTTTTGTCATATCATACCGATTGGTTTCATCTCTCATTGGAAGGAACCCTAAACCCTTAAATTCTTGGCCCTTGTTTGTCGTATTAATTGGTTTCATCGTCGCATTGAAAGAAACCCTGAACCCTAAACTCTTGATACCCTAAACCCTACTGAAATCCTGTTTCTGCATGCATGTAGGTGCACCTTGAAGGCTGTGATTGCTGAGACAGATCGTCTATTGAGGCCCGAGGGATGGCTGATCGTCCGCGAATCGGTCGATGTCATGAGCGAAGTGCGAGCCATTCTCGAATCGTTGCACTGGAATGTAAGGATGGCGTTCTCGAAATCGACCGAAGCAGTGATAGCGGTGCAGAAGAGCGATTGGAGACCCGAATCGACCATCTTTTAAAGACAAAATGGGCATCAACAGCACCCACCACCACACCGCCTGCGTATGTGATTCATCCCTTCATCCCTCTTTTTTTTAGCTTGTCCAGGACATGGGTGATGAACAAGAAGCACCATTCATTGCTGCTAGGCTCACAAATAAAAAACCAAAAAGATGGAGAACTGTAGACCTGCCCGTCCCTTCTACGACCTCACAACTGGAGGTCCAACCAGTCACATCTTCCTCTCATCTCAGATTTGCACGATTTGTTCCCCCCCCCCCCCATTGTGACAAAGGCATCCAACCTAGATCATTTCTTTCTTTCTTCTTCTTATTCTTTCATGTTTCTTGGGTCGATTCGTTTTGGAACTACAAGAAGAGTAAAATTTCTACATGTATTCTTTTTCTATTCTCCCCCCCCCCAAAAAAAAAACCTTCTTCTTCTATCTATCTTGTTGTACCAGGAACTTGTGCTTGTTAACAGATTCTGATTTTCTGAAGCTTGTCTTTGCTTCTTCCAAATGGAGGAGATGTTGCGTGGGATTTGCGGGCAAAACATGCTCCGTAAATCGGAATGATTTGCGTGTATCGAGAAGGAAATGGCATGACAGGCAGACTCGCGAGACACCCGGAGATTGCGCAAGCTCTCTCCCGGGTCAAAACTGTTGGGAAACAGGATAACTAGAAATGGCGAGAGAATTTAAGTAGAACTACGTGTGAAGTTTCTTCTCGTCTGATTTTCGCCACCGAGAGGATTTGGCTCCGACATGGATTGGTTTCTGTGTATGGTATATCAAGAGAGCCAGTTTCTTCTGTTACAAGGTTCTGTTTGCGGTCGATTCGATTTCCTCCGAAGTGCTATCAAAAGAGCCCCATTTGAATTCAAAGCTGCAAGGCTTGTTCAATTTCAACCTACTTCTTTCCTCGTCGTTTTCCTCGTTTTTCCTTAAGAAGCCGTTCTCTCGGGTTCATTTGAGCGAAGATTTACAGCTCCGATCCTCTTGTCTCCGCGAAAGAGCAGAGGAAACGAAATGCGCTCGAATTATATTATCTTGATTTGTATGAAATGGATGTGTATCCACGCGTTCACACCATCCACGTGCCAAGCTTATTATAAAGACCAGCACTCTGCAACCTTGTTTTCGCGATAATATAAGCGCGCCTTTTTTTCTTTTCACTTTGACATTTATGCTGATCAACCGGTGTTTCTTTTGGCTCAAAATTAAGAGTTTGATCGATCGATTGCTGCCTCGAACGAAGTCGAATTTCAGCGAAGAATCGTCGATCCCACCAATTCCATGCACAACATTCAACAGGAGACAGATCCAGGTAACAGACGCCTCTACAATTGTATGGAATCGGATGAAGGGCGTTTCGACGCACCCGAAGCCTTGAAAGCTTTGCTTTACAATCATGGCCTATCCTCCCTAAGAGATTTTTCTCTGCTTTTTCTCTCCTCGATTATTGTTTCCTCGTCTTCGGATGAACTAACGTGCGACGACGATTCGAGCGGGGGGTGGAGGGTTTCCGTCTCGGAGGGGGGATTTGTTTCGGAAACGCAAATGACGATGTCGTGGGTGTGCAAGCATGCGTGCGAGATTCGCTCGGGGAGAGCAGTTAATGATCTCATTATAATAAGAGCATTGCGGTGGTTCGGTTCTCGGGTTCGAGCAGATGTCAGTTGGGACTGATGATCCTGTGTTTAGAAAGAGATTGAAGGAAAAGGAATTCCATAGTATTATCACAAAGGTTATATCGCGTTGGAGACTCAATTATCGGGGAAACTTGCAAATAGAAACTCCTTCCCGGGGGGAAACTTGTATCGAAGCAACTCAATTATAACTAATGAAAGGACAATTTTCTGAAAGTTGGAGCACATGTCTCACGGATCGCTCAACCACATGAACACTACGCTCGACCCATACATGTGCGCCATTCGTGGCTTGCCAACGATCGGTATCGAAACGCTTCCCCGTGCCCGAGACGGCGCTGCATCTGTCTGTGCCGAGCTTCGATCTCTGACAAGCTAAGGATCATCGTGGGCAAGCCCCTTGGGCCATCCGATGCTTCGAAATCGTGTTTCGACCATCGATTGGTTTTCGATTCGATCCGATTCGATTCGATTCGATTCGATTCGATCCGATTCGATTCGATCCGATGACCATGACGATGCCCGATGATGGCGAGCGACGGCGACGATGACGGTGGCGAAGCGTCATCATCACCACCGCCACCGTCATCGTTATCATCCGAAGTTTTTAATAAGAGAGAGGACGAGCTAATCGATTCCCAACACGTGATGATGTATTGCATGCATGTGTGTGTGTATTTGTACGTGTGTACTTGTTAGATTCTGATGCGCTTCTACCATCGCTCTTTTCGGCCTAGCTTTGCCCTTTACTAACGGGCAGATTAATTTGGTGTTAATCAATTAATTGAGCGTTAATCAATCGATTAATTCGATATTACTTAAGCTCACGATCGATTGCTTTGGGGGTTAATCAATTAACTAAGCCCTTTTTTTTGTTAATATTAAAAACCTAGGCACTAATTCTGTAATTTAACAATAAATGGCAACAAAAAGTTTTAATTGAGAATTAATTGAGAAGCAATGAAAATTTAACAATAAATCGGATTTTTTTTAAATTGAGAAGCAATTAGAATTTAACAATGAATCGGATAAATTTTTTTTAATAATTGAGAAGCAATTACAATTCAACACTAAATCGGATAAAAAATCTTTATTTTGAGAAGCAAGTAAAATTTAACAATAAATCGGAACAAAGTTTTTTAATCGAGAAGCAATTAGAAATTTGAATCGAGAAGCAATTAAAATTCAACAATAAATCGGAACGAAAATTTTAAATTTGAGAAGCAATTACAATTTTACAATGAATCGGAACGAGAATTTTTTATTGAGAAGCAATTGGAATTCAACAATAAATCGGATCAGAAATTTTAGATTGAGAAGCAATTAGAATTTAACAAATAAATCGGAAAAAAAAGTTTCAATCGAGAAGCAATTAGAGCATAACAAAAAACCGGAACAAAACTTGTTAATCGAGAAGCAATTAAAATTTTAACAATAAATCGGATCAGCGATTTTTAATTGAGAAGCAATTAAAATTTAACAATAATTCGGATCAGAGATTTTTTTCATTGAGAAGCCATTAAAATCTAACAATAAAAATCGGAACAAAAATATTAAATTGAGAAGCAATTACATTTCCACAATAAATCGGATCAGAGATTTTTTTCATTGAGAAGCCATTAAAATTTAACAATAAAAATCGGAACAAAAATATTAAATTGAGAAGCAATTACAATTCCACAATAAATCGGATAAAAAACATTGTAAATCGAGGAGCGAATTAGAATTTAACAAATAAATCGGGGCCAAAAAATGGCTGACACGTGGCAGGAGGATGAATTTCAGAACGGGAATTGTTTTTCCGGAGGAAAAATAAAAAGAAAAAGGGGTTCCCTTCTGATTACAAATATAAATAATTTTACTGATCGACCCGCTTTTTTCTGATTGGCCGGAGGACCTGCCACGCGGCGGGCAGCGGTTGGCGGGAGTCCTGCCACGTGGCGTAATCTCGTCGCGCCACGTGGCGGGCGGGCACCTGATCCGACACGTGTGCCCGTCCGAGTCAGCAGCAGCGGAAGAGGATAAGGCTCCCATTTATTTTCCCGATTTAACAATATTAAAAAATATTAGCTGGGGCGAGAATAATAACAATAATAAATAAATAAGTGAATGAATAAATAAATAATGTTTATCATGCGCAACCATTTCAGGTTTTTTTTTATTCTGCAAAAATATCAGAGTAATCTACCAATGCGCGGAGAAAAATTAAAAAAAAAAGGGAAAAATTAAAAAGAAAACCAAAATTGCGTGCCAAATAAATAAATAAATAAATAAATAAATAAATAAATAACTAAATAAAGAAAGAAAGAAAGAAAGAAAGAAAGAAATAACTAAATAAATAACTAAATAGATAGATAGATAGATAGATAGATAGATAGATAAATAGTTTGATAGATAGATAAATAAATAAATAAATCGATAAATAGATGAATAGATAAATGGATGAATAAATAAATAAATAGATAAATAAATAAATAAATAGATAAATAAATAAATGGATAGCTTTATCCTGCCAAGCTTATCCCTTTGATTTTCTTGTTTTTCCCCCCCCTTTTTTTTTATTTAAATCGCTCATTTTCTGTATTTGTTTTCATTAATCCCGAAAAATTAAAGAAACCAAGCGAGTGAATACTAAGTAAATAACTAAATAACTAAATAAATAAATAAATAAATAAATAAATAAAAACAAAATAAAAACACAAGTCTTGGTCGATCGCAGATTTGTTTTGTAATTTTTGATTTCGTTTTGTTTTCTTCCCATTTTTCGAAAACGCAAAAACAAAAAGAAGAACAAAGAAATGTTTCAACGAAAATGCAGCGATTTTTGGTTTTCGGGGTTTTGGTTTTGTTTTTTGGGTTTTTTTTAGAAAAACGAAATTTATTTCTGTTTATTTCTTTTTTCCTTCTAGTTTTACATCTCCATCGTCTTCTTCACTTCTCTGTTTTTTCTCTGTTTTTCTGTGTCTCAGACAGAGATCGACCAGAAACAGACCCTCTTCTCTCTTCTTCTTCTTCTTCTGCTTCTTCTTCTGATTCTTCTGCTTCTTCTTCTGATTCTTCTGCTTCTGCTTCTTCCTTCAAAGATCTGCACAGACATCGCCCACATCCGCAGAACAACAGCAAGCAAGGCCTTCAAATCTTCAGGTAAGCGATCATACCACACATTCACTCCTCCATCGCCCAGAACTTGCTTTTTCTTGCTGCGCTCCCCCCCCCCCCCTTTCTTTTTTAGGGGTTTTGCTTGAGCAACGATGATGCCTCTGATCTGCGTCATCAGATAAAACAGAGCACACCTCTGTTTCCACATCCCCCCCCTCCCTTTTCCTTTTCTTCGGTGGCGAAGAAAATCTCATCGCTGCGCTCTCATCGGTGATGGGCTGTTAGGTGTGTTGTGCTGGAATCCCTCCCCCGATTCGATCGAATTCAAGCGAGCGGCAAAGGCTATGGCAAGATTGGGAGGGATAAGCTCAGAGACATCTTTTACAGCTCCCCCCGCAGGTCTGGGGAGCATTCTAAGAGATCAGAAAGCTACTTCCACTCCGTCTTCGTCCATAGCCGCGGCTTCTGGAACCTGTTGTAACAGAGCAAATGTTCTTCTTGGAATCGCCAAGCATTCCCCGACTCCGCCGAAGGCGCTCTCCTTGTCCTCTTCCCCCATCGAGTCCTCTCTGCTCGACCTCGATCTCAATCTAGACCATACCCTACACCTCAACCGCAATCTCAACCTCAACCTAATGGAGGATGATGAAGCCGACGAGTTCAAAGAAGAAGATATCTGGGCTACAGAGACGAGGCCCTGGGAGCGATTCGATTTACCCGAATCAGGATCACATGGCTACCATGACCCTAAGGATTTGAACTCTGGATCAGTGCTCGGAGAGGACGTCGATGAGCTTGTGTATGTACCTCGATTGTGGTCAGGCTATGGAAATCGGAGAATGAGGAAAGAGTCGAGAGATGGAGGGGTAGAGGGTGAGGGAGCTAATGGGAACTCAGAAGAGGTCGGGATAGGACTTGGGAAACACAAAGTGGTCTCTGCTGAGGTGGTGAGATCGTTGAATATGAGAAGAAGGGAGAGGAGTCTTGGTATACCTGATGCGTTCTTAAACAACAACAGCTCGGTCGGGCTCTCGCCATTGTCTAGGGTTTCAGACATCTCTGTTACAGGTAAGGGAAATGCTCGCTCTTCTACTACCTCTTGGGTGATTCCTCAACTCGGAGGAGGAGGAGGAGGAGCGAAGAGCAAAGATCCACCTCGGAGGCATGCAGAGCGCCAGTCTGCTCCGGTTCAAGTTCCGGATTGGTCCAAGATTATGGGTTAGTATCTACACCCTTAAATACATGAGAGAACGTGTCTGCCTGCCCATATCTATCTCATGCTCCATAAGCTCTTTCTGTTTTACAGCTTGTAGGCTTCGTTAGAGTCCCATGTGTTGATTTATTCTGAAATATCCTATGATGAAGATCGGCGCAAGGGAGAGGGTAAGGGGAATGGGTTTCGACCTAGATAAATACATTTCTAGATCTCAATTTCTGTGATGAAACCAAGGCTATGTTTTCTGGGTAGTGTCCAGACAATGGCGTGGTTTGATTCGAAGTCAGTGATGAAACTTGGAGTAAGCAAAGCTAGGTCTTTTTGGCGGTGACCTTGGGTCAACTGAAATTGTATGCATATACCTGGCTTCTCAGTGGTGAATGATATAGTTTAAGCTCATTTGAGTATATCCAACAGAACCAAGGGTCATAATTTTTAAACAATGAAGGCCAGGCTCCTCCGCTGATTGTTTCATCAATGTTTGAGTGTTTTAATTTTTCGAGCTCAATGGAGTATTTTGAATTGAACAAAGATACAACAGTTTCAAGCCGTAAAGGGCAGGTTTCTATGCTAATGGCAGCATGAATGGTTGAGGAGAGCAAGATAGGCTTGTGTACCTTAGAGGGTGATTTTCGAGTTCACTTGAGTATGTTAAGTAGGACAAGATGTAGTTTTTTTTCCTTAAGCTATAAAGGGTAGGCCTTTATGCTAATTGCATCTGAACTGTTTGAGGGCCTTAAAGGTGTTTTCAATACCTTATTTTTCGATGGAGAATGATTGTTTTAGTTCACTTGAGTATGTTGAGTAGGACAAAGATATAGTTTTTCCAGTTCACTTGAGTATGTTAAGTAGGACAAGATGTAGTTTTTTTTCCTTAAGCTATAAAGGGTAGGCCTTTATGCTAA
>JBBBWG010028089.1:0-78376 GCA_037176905.1 Azolla pinnata | reverse complement strand
TTATTTTTCGATGGAGAATGATTGTTTTAGTTCACTTGAGTATGTTGAGTAGGACAAAGATATAGTTTTTCCAGTTCTCTTGAGTATGTTTAAGCTGGGCAAAGATATAGTTTTTTGCCTTAAGCTATAAAGTTGAGGCCTTTATGCTAATTGCATCTGAGCTGTTTCAGGGGGCTTAAGCGTGCTTTTTTATATCTTACTTTTCAGTGGGGAATGATCTTTTTATTTCACTCGAGTATGTTGAGTAGGGCTAATCTTTTATAACTGGAAAGGGTAGATGTCTTTGTGGGGATTTCATTAGAACTGTTGAGGGGCTTAAGAGGGATCTGTTTATTTTATTTTTCAGTTGCGAAAAATCAGCTTAGTTCACTCGAGTATGTTGAGCAGATCTTCTTAAGACTGCAAAGGGTAGGAGTCTTTTCCAAATTGCAGCAGATTTGTTTGAGGGGTCTAAGAAAGGTTGTTATACAGCTAGCTTACAGTAGCCAAAAGTTGATATTTTCATGAAGAACCTGGAATTCTGTTTAGGCAGAGTCATGAGAGCAGGCTCTTGTGGCTAACAATTTCTAGCAGAAAAGTTTCTTACATCATATCTAGATATGACATTTACAATGTTTCTGTTTGTGTTTTGATTCTTGTGCTCTGTTTTTGTGGATGTAGCGAAGAAGGCTAGGGCAAGGAAGACAGCCAGTGTGATGAATGGTGGCAGTGATGATGAGAAAGAAGAAGACGACGACGATGAAGATGAACGACTGCCTCCGCACGAGCTTGTCGCGAGGGAATATGCGCGAAGCCAGAGAACTACATTCTCAGTCTGCGAAGGGCAAGGTCGAACCCTGAAGGGCCGAGACTTGAGCCGGGTGCGAAATGCTGTGTGGAGCCAAATGGGTTTTGCAGACTGAGTTTGTTTGTCTCCAGTTAGTATCACATTGCTATAAAACCTCTGTTTTTTTCACCTGTGGACATGCCTCTCTTCTACATACTTAACCCAGAATTTTTCCCTTCTTTTTTTGATTTGGTTCTGCTGCATCAAATTTTTCCCACTTTCATTAAATTTGTGGACAGGCAAAAAACAACAACAACAAAAAAAATTTAGCTGAGTTTTTTTTTTCCCCCCCCTATTTTTACTCCCATCTCTCCTCAATTGGGTTATGGCCTATTTGCTCCAACCATAACTTGTCACAAAAGATCCAACTATTTGATATAGAGTAGTGAAGATTATATCTATCTATCTATCTATCTATCTATATATATATATATATATATATGTAGCTTAGATTTTTGACATTTTAGACAGATATACTAAAGAGCCCTCTTTTTGGCCTGCCAATGAGCAGAGGTTTTGATCCTCAATAAGATTTTTCTCTCCTTTGGTTTGTAAGAATGTGAAAACAGATGCGTTTGAAACTCGAGTGTTTGCACCATTTTCATCAGCTGTTACAGGAGTGAATGATGCTGGAGGAAGAAGTATGAATCGATATCAAATAATTAAGTAAGTAAAACATAGAAATATATATCTGAGGCCTTGGAGATTATATTATTGTGAGTTAAACTTCCTGTGCGACGGTCTGTTATTTGTTGATGAGTTTTACAGGTAGCTGAGCTGCAAATTTTAATAGAGTTTACAGTTACAGGCTTGAGTTGGTCTGATATGATAGATGATGGTTTTTGGAACCAAATACTGCAATCTTTTTTGGAAGCTAATTACAGAGGTTGCATTTATTTGGTAAGCGAAGGCTCTGATTGATCACTATGGTGTAGATCCCCACTCGTGTCGCCCGCTAAAAGATTGAACTGCATAAAACAAGATTTTCTCATGAGCATATGTTGCTGCACTTAAGTAATGCCTAGCATGATCAAAAACTCTTGAATCAGGTCAAATTTTATATGCACTCTCGAAACTTGGCGAGATGCTATGTTGAGGAGCTGAACGGAACTTTGGAATCTTGACAACCTGCATCATAAACTGTGTAACAAAAGGTGAGATTGTGATTTCATTTGTCCACATAATAAATGGTGGTACCTGAAAGCTTTTGCAGTTTATCCAGTCGAATCTATTTGGAGTAGCCGCATTTCTTGTTGAACCATGCCTGTTTACTTGCTTCAACAGGCATGCTTCATTGATTAACATCCTTCAACCGAGCTGTTCATTCTCAAATCTTTACTTTTCTTCATTGATTTTATTGAACCAGAGACTCACATTGCAAGAGCCACAAACAAATTAGTGTTTGCTTGATGCACTTGTATCCCGAACTCTTCTCTGAGGAGTATGTAGTAGGAATAGGGAAGGAAATTTTGAGCATATAACTTGGAGTACCTGGAGAGACCTCTGACCTTGATGATTGCTGTCCACATGATAAACAGCAAAGCATGGACCCCATTACATGGCACTGATTATCTTGGTTAGAAGCTTCCAAAGATAAGGCATTCAAGGCAAATGCTTTACATTGTCAAGAAACTTCAAACCACAATCCAAAATGCAGACTATTTATTGCTTTAAAAGGGCACCATCCCCACTTTCCTTCCATGCTTTGACAAGGAGCTAATACGCCCATGATATCGCCTCATTAACAACATGAAGATCTGACCTTGTCAGCTAAACCTTGATGTTTGCATTTATATCAGCAGCCTTTTCACCTTGAGATAGTCATTCCTTCCCCACCAACTAATAAAACCAAATTTGTTCACACTGCTCTCCTTGTGCCCACAATATGACCGTGCATCAAAACAAGAGGCTGAGCATGAAAGTAATAATCATTGTTACTAATGTAAGAACTGTTCCATTAGCACCACCAGACTTACAATGTCTACTCCCAGTTTCAAGTCAACTTGGACTGTCCAGACATGAACACGATCAATGTGGAAAAGAGCAGACTGGTTCGAATCAAAATCATTGAATTGAATAATGATGGCCAACCGTATGAACCTATCGGATGCCTGATGACTTTGGCACCGGGCCCTCTAATATTGATAGACATCTATTGTATCTGATCTTAAAAGTTCTCAAGATCTGTTTCACATCATTTGACGATTGAGATAGTACACCGATCCATCAAACATCTGATCTTCCAACCCTTTCATATATCATATGCAATATGATATCTAAATAATTGTACACAATCGAGGCCATACAAGATACTTTCAGGAGTCTGAACCTGCTTGGGGAGATTTGATGAAACAATCTCTATCTAAAAACACGATCATACTGAGATATATTTTGGCTAACATCATGCATCACCATTCAAATCACACTTGCTTACCAGCACTTTTCCTGCGAGCATCAAACATGGCATCCTCTCCCATGCTATGCTGAAGTTCTTCACTACGTTTATTTAGTATCTTTGCGGCCTTAACAGCAGCAAGGACTCGCGAAATAGCTGTTTCCGGGTCCTTGCAGTTGCTTATCAGAATTTCTGCTATAGAAGCCGGTGTAATCATGACACCAGGCTTCATGGCCTCTTCCAACTCATCAAAAAGGTCATGCTCATGAATTCGTAAATAGTTGAAGGCTAGCTTCTTGAAGGCAAAGAATGAGCAATACGATAGCAGAATGTGCATATCCATACGCCCTGACCTCAGCAACGCTCCATCTAGCCTCTCCTTGTGATTGGTAGTGAATATAAATATCCTTTCCTCACCAAAGCAAGACTGAAGGCCATCACTGAAATTCAATAAACCGGAGAGTGTTAGCCCATTCATCTGCTTGTGCATGCTCGTGGCCCTTCTGTCCACTTCAGGTTCATCTGTCCAATGAAAACTTCCTTTCCTGCCATGGGAGGATTTTGCATCTTGCATCTCACCTTGGTTTTCCATGAGGAGCTCATTTCCAACGGCGCAATCTATGTCCTCGATCACAATAATGGATTTCCTCTTGGTTTGCATCAGGAGCTGCTTGAGTTCGGTGTTGCTGTACACGTTGGTGAGCTCTAGGTCATACACATCATAGTGCATGAAATTCGCAATGGCAGCGATCAAGCTAGACTTTCCGGTACCAGGTGGGCCATAGAGGAGGTAGCCACGCTTCCACACGCGGCCGATACTGTGATAGAACTCTTCTGATCCAGAGAAAGAGGTGAGATCCGATTGGATGAGCTCAGCCAAGCCATCTTCGAGCGCAATACTGTCGAATGTAGAGGGGTGGTTGAAGGCATAAGGCGTCCAGTGCGATCCATGGCGTGTATTGGTGTGCAGGGTTAGCAGAGTATTCCTTCTTCGCCAGGCCTGCGCGAAGCTCGAGATGTGGGAGAGGTAGGGACGAAGAAGGCGGGGCTTGTCGGAGTTGAGCATGGTGAGGATGAAGAGGTTATGCGCATTGTGATCAGAGCCTCCATGCCCTGAGTGGGGGGAGGAGGGATCAGAGGTATGCGTCCACCATAGCTGGGCACCTTGAAAGGTATCCACAAGGGTTTGGTTGAGGGGGAGCCCGAACAAGAATGGTGGGTTCGAGCTTGGCTTGCTGACAAGGCCAGGGTTAGTTGCAGCAGTAAGGTTAGGGTTAGGGTTAGGGTTAGGGTTAGGGTTAGGGTTAGGGTTTCCGAAGACACTCACCCGCTTGGATTGGACCTCGATGTCGAGCGAGCTCAGGTAGAGCGCTACATCCTCGTAGAAAGAGTTGGGCGCGTTGGGGATCCCGGCGTGGAAGCGATGATGGTGATGGTGAGGGGCAGCGCTGCCGCCATCGCCTCCATGGGAGCTCGGTGCCATCAGGAGCGGGGAATCGCTGCTGCAGGGGATCTCTACGTAGGTGAAAGGGTCGGCCGTGGAGAAGAGGAGCTCCCAGAGGCGCCTGATGCCTTCGTCCGCCTTCCTGCGGAGGGCCAGAGGAACCATGTTCATCCCGAAGGCGAAGGCGCCCATCAAGGAGCAAGCTGCTTTCGCCATATCCATGGCTTCTCCTTCCTCTGTCTCTGTGTGTCTCTCTCTCTCTCTCTCTCTCTCTCTCTCTTCGTGTCTTTCTTTCTGTCTTTTGAAGGGTCTGTTTGGGAAAGGGACAGTTCCGGAAATACAGACAATCTACGGATCTATGGACCATGATTCTGCAGGAATCTGCTTCTTGGGCGAAATCCCTTCTGCTCCTCCTCTCCCAAGCTTCATTCATCCTGCAGACGCCGCTTTGGTTCCATCAAACCATCTTTGCCTGTCTGATGCATCCATGGATTGTTGAAAGGATGCGCTGTGTGCAGGCAGGATATGGGGAAGGGGGCAGCACGGATGGTGAAGATGCTTGCCCGCCATGGACAGGAGCTCCTGAAGGAGAACAAATCCGATGCAGTTTAGGGTTTAGGGTTTAGCAGACATTTAGAGCAGCAGACCATGAATGCCCCGGAGGAAGAAGAAGCAGAAGCAGAAGCAGAAGCAGAAGAAGAAGAAGAAGATGAGGTAGCTGATCCATGGATCTGATCCCCTTGCTGAGGGACTGTGCAAGGCGGAAAGACCTGCTCCAAGGCTCCAGAATCCATGCCACCATTGTGGATTCAGGGCTTCTCCATAGCCATAGCTGCTTGGGCAACAGCTTGCTCAGCATGTACGCCAATTGTGGCGCATTTGGGAAAGCCCACTCTGTCTTTGACGACCTTCAGCTCCAAGATGTGGTCTCCTGGAACATACTCATAGGGCAGCATGCAAAGCACGGCCATGGCGAGGAAGCACTCCTCTGTTATGAACAGATGAGGAGAGCCAGTGGCATCTCCCCCACCGCCATCACGTTCGTTTGCACCTTGAAAGCCTGCGGCATGATGGGAGAGGCCTGTAAAGGCCAGGAGATCCACGAGGAGCTCGAGGAGCTCGGAATGCTGAAGAAGAACTGCATTGTTGGTAACGCACTGGTAGATATGTATGCCAAATGCGGCGAGCTCGCCCAAGCTCGAGCGATCTTCGAGCAGATGCCGATCCGGACTGTGGTCTCTTGGACTGTGCTGATCGCAGCATACGCCGAGCAGGGCTACGGCGAGGATGCGCTCGACTGTTTCGAAGAGATGCAGCTCCGGGGCCTCTCTCCTGATGCCCTCGCCTTTGTCTGCGGCTTGAAAGCATGTGCCGGTGCTGGATATGCTGGCGCAGGCCAACAACTGCATGCTGCAATCGCTCGACAGAGGCTATCGGAGAGGAACAGCATCGTCGGCAATGCCCTGATCGATATGTATGCGAAGTGCGGAAGGATCTCGGAGGCGGAAGCAGTGTTCCATGAGCTTTCGGAGCACGATCTGTTCTCTTGGGCTTCCCTGATGGCTGGATATGTTCAGTATGGGCACCACGTCGATGCAGGGCGCTGCTTCGACCGTTTGCAGCTCGAGGGTCTCTCTGCGAATGCCGTTACCACCATTTGCATCCTGAAAGGCACGGGAGCTGTTTGCAAAGGAAAGCAAATACATACAAGGATTGTTGGTGAGGACCTGCTGGAAGAAGAAAGCGTTGGCAATGCTTTGATTAACATGTATATGAAATGCGGCGCCTCCATGGAAGCAGAAATGCTGTTTAGCAAGCTCCCGGTGCGGGATGTCATCTCATGGAATACTTTGATTGCAGGATATGCTCAGATTGGGGATGCAAAAAAGGCCTTTGATTCCGTTGATGAAATGGCGGTGGATAGAATGAGTCCCAATTCGGTGACGCTTACGATTCTGCTTAACGTGTGTAATCACGGGGGTTTGTTGCAGAAAGCGCTGATGTACTTAGGGATGATGAATAACAACTATAACATAATACCAACTTTAGAGCATCATACCTGCATGGTTGATCTGTTGGGGCGTGCAGGCGACCTGGATAAAGCAGTCGAGCTAATCAAGAATATGCCATTTCTTGCTGATCACCAGATGTGGGTGACTCTGATGAATGTCTGCAGAAAGTGGGGGCATGTGGAACTCGGTGAAATCGCGTTTCAACATGCGATGAGTTCAGATGATGAGAATCCTGCAATTTATGTTTGTATGAGCAATATCTATAGAGCCGCTGGAAGGTATGATGATGCAGAAAGGATTGAAATGAGAATAGACCAAGTTGATCCAATGTGAAGTATGCCCCTGCAATTTTTATTGATTCCATACAAATAATGGTTAGCGGTTGAAGAAGACATAGGTATATATACATTTTATGAAAAATTGCATACCGACTGCATTTTGAAATACTCTAACTTGAAGTAGCATTGTCCTGAAAAGGCTTGCTGACGAGACTCCACCTTTTAGGTAGGCTGTCCATTATCATTTACAATATGAGCAGCTCCATATATGAACCCTTTAGACATGAACTCGAGACATTGTTTTGCTTTGATTTTAAAGTTGTTCCGTCTATAACTTCTGCTGATCCTGATGTGGTGCAGTTGTTTAATCTTGCTGGTGCAGCCTGAATCAAACCTTACTTGTTGCAACGTGTATACTTGTCAACACCACACAAGGGGCAAAATTAGTAGAATCTAATTCCAAAACAAAGCAGGCTGCTTCTGATGCCCCCTCAAAATCAAGGTGATATTTACAAGCACTGAGAAAAATCATCCATGAAATAACAGTTGGCTGATATGGCATATTCCTAATAGAACATTCAGCCAAATCAAAGCTTCCAATCCTAGCAAGCAAATCAATCACATTATTGTAATGTTCGAGTTGAGGACAAATTTTATGATCCAGATGCATTGAAGCAAGGTAAGAGAATGACTCGTATAGCATGCCATTGTAACTGCATGCAGAAAGAACTGAAACAAAAGTAATGTTGTTAGGTGAAACAAGAGCTTGCTTCATTTGCCAAAACAAGTAAAGGGCATAATCACAGAACCCATTCTGAGCATATCCACTGATGATAGAGTTCCACGAACTGACATCCCTCTCCAACATGATCTCAAAACAGGTTCTAGCGATCCAAAGATCACCACACTTTGTGTACATATTAACTAAACCATTTCCTAGAATGAGATCAATGTGAAAAAAAGCAGCAAGAGAGTGAGAATGCAGTTGTTTTCCTTTCCCAAGAGTGCTGTAGTCGGAACAAGCAGAAAAAACACCGAGAAAAGTAAATTTATCTGGTAAAACTCCTTCTGCCAGCATTTGTTGGTAGAATTGCAACACAACTTCACCATTTCCATGCAATGAATATGCTTCGATCATCACTGTCCATGCCACAGTGTCATGCTTTGGAACACCGTAGAACATTTGCTTTACGTCCTCCAAAGAGCCACACTTGCCATATAAGTTGAGGAGAGAATTACCCAGGATAGCATCAACTTCAATGTTATACTCCACGGCCAGATTATGCAAAAGCATACCCTCTACTAGATACCCATCATTGGCACACACTGATAGGATCCTAGAGCAAACATGTTGATCAGGTAAAATGTTCTCATCCAGCATTTGGACAAACAGCTGCAATGCAGACCCTACATGTCCGGTTTGAGAATATGCAGAAATCATTACACCCCACACAACAACATCCCTTGTCTCCATACCATAAAAAATTCTCTTTGTGAGGATAAGAAAATCCATTTCCTCATTTGTTTTGCTTCCACTTAACGCAATATGCTTGTCGGGTCGGATATCAGCAACGCTATTCATTTGCGAGCTGCTAGTAATGAATGCCGAAACAATGGTGGTAAAAGCTCCTTTATCTACAGCTACCCATGACTGCATCTCATTCAAGAGCTTAACAGCAGCCCAGCATCGGCCACTTTCAGCATATGCTGTAACAATAGCTGTCCACGAGATTACATCCCTCTCGCACATTCCGTCAAATACCTTCCATGCATCATGGAGACTACCGCATTTTCCATACATCCGAATGATACCGTTACATACTGCAACATTTCCACCGAATCCCATCTCGATGATACATGAATGCAATCTTCTCCCTCGTACAACGTGTTTCTGTTCTGCATGACACAGCAGGACTGCAGCAAATGTGCCTTTGGTCGGCTCAATGTGTTGGTCCCACATGTACTCAAAGATTTGGAATGCCTGATCTACATACCTATGTCGCACATAACAAGCCATCATTGCATTACACGAGACGACAGAAACCTTGGCCATGCTCTTGAATACTTTCTTCGCATCGTTTACCATACCATTAGCCGAATACATGCTCAGAATAGCGTTACAAACATTCACATCCTCTCTGAATTGGCTACTTAACGCTGTGCAATGGATGTGCTTTCCGTTCATTCCCTCGGTTTCACCCGAGTGAGCGCAGAAAATAGAAATGAACGTGACCTTATCCGGCAGCAAAGCTTCGAGGTACATTCTCTGATAATGCCGAATGGCACAAGTACGATGCCCCTCATCGCCGTGCAAGGTCACGATCAAGTTGTACAAGAACGCGTCTTTGTCGCGCAGACTGAAAAACATTCTCTCGGCATCCGCAGAACCGCCGCATCTCCTGTAGGCATTCACAAACGCAGCTCCCAGGACCGCATCCACATCCATGTCGCAGCCCAGAACGGTCGCATGGAGCATTTTGCAGCGGAGAAGGAGGGAAACGCATCGGAATGAAGCCAGAACGCTGGCAAACAAGAACTTACCGGAGAGCGGAGGGGGCAGGGCACCTTCGGCGTTCATTCGGTCGAGCAGAGAGAGCGCTTGGGGGGCGAGGTCGTGCTCAGCGTGGGAGAGGGAGGCGGGGTCGCGGAAGGTCCGAAGCAGGGAAGAGATCCGCCATGGCTCGCCCGCCATAGCTCTGCAGAGTTCCGCGGAGCAGAAGAGTGATTAGTCAAATCACCCACTCTTAATCACGTGATTATGTGTTGTAGGCTAAGTAATTAGTCCCATAACTCGCTGTTAATGATGATGATGATGATCATGATCATGATCATGATCATGATGATCATCATCATGATTATATGGTTAGCTGATCGATTAACGAAGGAGAAGACCCTAATCTTGTGACGAGATCCGTCTTCGTTCTTTATACTCTTCGATTGCTCGCAGATCTTGCTCTGGGTTAATCACATGATTATGCGTCGTAGGTTATGTAATTAGTCCATAACTCGCTCTTAATGATGATGATGATGATGATCATCATCATCGTGATTATATGGTTGGCTGATCGATTAACGACGGAGAAGACCCTAATCATGTGACGAGATCCGTCTTCGTTCTTTATACTCTTCGATTGCTCGCAGATCTTGCTCTGGGTTAATCACATGATTATGTGTTGTAGGTTAAGTAATTAGTCCATAACTCGCTCTTAATGATGATGATGATGATGATGATGATGATGATGATGATGATGATTATAGGGGAAGGTTGATCGATCAATGGCAAAGAAGACTCTAATCTCGTGACGAAATCCGTCTTCGTTCTTTACTCTCCAATTGCTCACAGATCTTGCTCTTGGTTAATCACATGATTGTGTGTTGTAGGTTAAGTAATGAGTCCATATCTCGCTCTTAATGATGATGATGACTTGATGATGATGATGATGATGATGACGACAACGACTATGCTAGGCTGATCGATTAACGACGAAGAAAACTGTAATCTTGTGACGAAATCCGTCTTTGTTCTTTACTCTCCTATTGCTCGCAGATCTCGCTCTTGGTTAATCACATGATTATGCGTTGTGGGTTATGTAATTAGTCCATAACCCGCTCTTAATGATGATGATGATGACGATGATGATAGGTGGTTTGATCGATTAACAACGGAGAAGACTCTAATCTCGTGACGAAATCGATGTTCATTCTTTACTCTCCCGTTGCTCCAAGATCTTGCTCTCAACTAATCACGTGATTATGTGTTGTAGGTTAAGTAATTAGCCCATAACTCGCTCTTAATGATGATGATGATGATGATGATGATGATAGGTAGGTAGGCTGATCGATTAACGACAGAGAAGACTCTAAAATCTCGTGACGAAATCCATGTTCCTTTTATACTCTCCGGTTGCTTGCAGATTCTCGTTCTCGACGAGGACCAGTAAGAACAATAATAACGGCTCGCGACAGAGAAAAACCGAATCGCATCACACCTTCTCCGCATACACACACGACAACCTGACTGACCTAGCTCGCGGCAGATGATCGAATACACAACCAACCATCAGTCTGTCATATGGACATCGCTAAACCCTAAACCCTAAACCCTAAACCCTAAGCCCTAAGCCCTAAACCCTAAGCCCTAAGCCCAAAACCCAGAACCCAAAACCCAAAACCCAAAACCCTAAGCCCAAAACCCAAAACCCAGAACCCAAAACCCTAAGCCCAAAACCCTAAACCCAAAACCCTAAAGCCCTAAACCCAAAACCCAAAACCCAAAACCCTAAGCCCAAAACCCAAAACCCAAAACCCTAAATCCTAAACCCAAAACCCAGAACCCAGAGCCCAAAACCCTAAGCCCAAAACCCAAAACCCTAAATCCTAAACCCTAACAGATCTTTGTATCTTTCATGGAAACCTCGGTAGAAGAAGAATGAGTTCAGCAAATGGAAACTATGAAGAAGAAGAAAGAAGAAGAAGAAGAAGAAGACGAAGAAGAAGAAGAAGAAGACGAAGATTTTTGAACTTTTCAAACGTTCATATTCTCGTGCTTCTCGTCTCAGACAAAATCTGCAGAATCCCGATCTCTCTCCTTCCTTCCTTCTCTCTGTCTTTCTTTCGTTCGTTCTTTCTGTCTTTCTTTCTTTTCTCTCCGACACAGGCACAACAGTCAGCTTCAGAACGATCTGCTCGCCCTCGCTTCCAAACCATCGGACTCCCCTACCTAAAGCCCCCGGGGGTTTTTGTTTTGGCCCAAGTCTTTTGGAACATGTTCAACCGCTCCATGGCGTTCGGGAAATCCTTCAACTCCGGTAAATGGTACGCTTCTTGCTGAACCCCCTCATGCGCTGATACACCGCACGCACGGAATTTTGGGATATCGATGAGATCGATTTTGTGGAGGAGTAAATGCGTTTAACCCGTATGGGACCAATGTCAAAACATCCTTGCTTGGGGATGTCCATTGAGTAGAGATTCTCGATGACAGCGAGAAAGAAGAAGAAGAAGAAGATGATGATGATGATGAAGAAGAAGAAGAAGAAGAATGGATGAGTTTTTCTGCCTTAGTTTATGGAACAATGAGCCAAAGATATCATCTTTGTTGCAGGAGAATAAATGAAATGAATTAACCCAGGTCCAGCCTTACCTGATGCTTGTGCAAAATCTGTATGCTCAGAAATTCGTCATTCTAACTGCTTTAAAGCTGCTGTATGCTGTTTGATTCGTTAAACATGATGTCCTAGCATCTAGTTTTCACACCATAGTTACACCACCATCATACACACTCAAATTTGTTTCAATTTTAAACAGCAAAACACTTCTCCGACTTGCGATTTCGCGCATCAAGCTGCTTAGAAACAAGAGAGACACCCAACTCAAGCAAATGAAGCGAGATCTCTCACAGCTCCTACAAAGCAAACAAGATTTAACAGCACAGATCAGGGTACCGGATTTCTCTGTTTTTGGCTAAGATGATGATACCTGGATAAACAAGAATCCCTTTTCTCAAATTCTGCCTTGAAAGATGAGTTTTTTGAGTAATATCTTTAAGGTTTTTGGATTAGGTTGAACATGTATACAGAGAACAAAACGTTATGGCCACGTATGAGATCATCGAACTATTCTGTGAACTGCTTGTTGTTCGCCTCCCAATTATAGAATCACAGAGGTGTGTATAACAATCATCTTTTTGGGAAAAAAATACTCTAAGCTGTTGGTGGTTTTATATTATGATTTTTCCAATTGCCTTCTCTTCTGTACTAATGATTGTGTGTGCATCAGTATAATATACTCTGGTTTACAGCAAGCATGTGTTAATCTCACCCCAAAGTCTGTGTTAACCTTAATATCCTACGAGTAATCACATTGTATTCCTTAATTACCAGCTAAACCCAACTCCATGATGTCTTCTTTAATCATTATGCTGCCTTCTCTTCTTCTTGTTTTCCAATCAGATTATGCCCTATCGATTTAAAAGAGGCAGTAGCAAGCCTAGCCTTTGCAGCTCCAAGATGTGCTGAACTGCCTGAATTGCAACAGATTTCAAGCGTTTTTGCTTCAAAGTATGGGAAAGATTTCATATCAGCTGCAGTTGAATTAAGGCCAGAATGTGGTGTGAACAGATTGGTAAGACTACTAACTATCAGCAATCAACCAAAACTAGTCAATAAAAGAACGCCCAATTCATCTATTCCTGAGGATTTAAGGTTTAGGGATTAATAGTCGAGCGCAGAGTCACATTCTTGCATCCATATCTGAATTCCTATCCTCTGTATCTTTTACTTCTTCTTCTTATCTTTTTCTTCTTCATAGGTCATTGAGAAACTCTCACTGAGAGCACCATCTCATGAGGTGAAGGTGAAATTGATGAGGGAAATAGCTGCAGAGCATGGTGTTGATTGGGATGCGAAGTCACTCGAAGCTGAAATTTCCAGGCTGCCTCAAGATTTGCTAGTATGTTTCAAAATCCATCTTTCCCTTATGTGGGTGAT
This sequence comes from Azolla pinnata, assembly GCA_037176905.1. Lineage (NCBI taxonomy): Eukaryota > Viridiplantae > Streptophyta > Polypodiopsida > Salviniales > Salviniaceae > Azolla > Azolla pinnata. Next base: position 64,933 of record JBBBWG010028089.1, on the reverse strand, counting down.
GTCTAGTAATACGAGTATACTATTTGTATATGTTTTGGCTGATGGGATTTTGACCTAAGCACATGAAGTACAAAATTGTCAAATTTCAGAATGGGGCTGATAGGTTTAGTATGGATCAAACTACACGTCAAGTGGAGCTGAAAAATGGAGCCGAGGTATGACTATAGACCAAATAACCTTGATATAAAAGGAAATACTTCCAAATATTTTAGATACATCGATGTTGGTTTACTGTCATCCGAAAAACTTCTAGCTAAGGCTTTTCTATGTGCTGGTGAAGCAGGAGGATGAGCTGGACATAGATCTTCCAGACTTGGGAGATCTTATAAGAACACGAAGTAGTGCTGCTACATCAGAATCACAAAGAAATGTAACAGCAATAGAGCAGAACAAGCCCATTAAGCCACGCAAATCCGTGAGTTTTGCAAGTTCTTCTTTACCAATTGATGACAAAGGTGAGGATGAGGATTCTGGTGGTGATGGTGGTGATTGTGATAGTAGTCATGATCATCATTCTCGTTTAGACATTAACAAGAAAAAGCCAGGGAAGGATTACAATAGATCAGATGTGGTAAATGCGGCGAGAGAGGCAGCTCAATCGGCTGAGCGAGCTGCTGCTGCTGCTATTGCAGCCACAACTTCATTGGCAAAAGCAAGCCGTAACACAGGAAAGGAGAGTTGGAATGCACACAAGCACTCTTACAGTAGTGCAAGCTCAACGGAGCAATCACTGTCAGCTAGCGAAGAAGATGAAGAAGATAGAGAAGAAAATCGAGAAGGAAGAGGACGTCAAAGTTATAAGAATGTACATGGTTTCCAACACTGGCAACCGTCAAAAGAACAACCAAAAGAACAATCAGAAGAGTATTTCAGGATAGGTACTGATTCATTCAATAGTCATATCCTGAGGAGTGAACCCACAACATTTAAGTCGCCGATTTATGATGACGGGGATGAGAATGTGGATTGGGAAGAAATGAATCAACATAATGAGAGAAGGAATGCATACAGCACAAATGTCAGCAATAAGAAACCTGTCTTTGACGAGGACCCAAATGAAGGACTAGAGCATTGTTATCAGAAGAGGATGAATGGGGAAAGAATGCATTACAATACTAAGAAGTCACATGGATATCGTTCAGACCACTTCAATACCTGTGAAGATGATGAGTCTACTTATGAGCAATATGATCAGAAGAGGTTGAGTAGTGAAAAAATGCACAACATGGAACAATCATTTGGGTTCCATACAGACTCGTTCAGTATGCATGAAGATGAAAAGTCTAGTTATGATAAATACGATCAAGAGAGGTTGAGTAGAGAAAGAATGCATCACAACACGAAGAAATCACATGAGTCCCGTAAAGACTGCTTCAATATGTCTGATGATGACGAGCCTAGTTATGATGATGTTGTTGATAGAGTAGATCAAAGGATTGGTAACTTTAACCAGAGATATTCTCCTCCTAAGCGTGCAGCTCCTCCACTCCCTTCATCAGCTAAAAACAGCAGGGATAATATGGCTTGTCATGTTCACCCGAAACTTCCAGATTATGATGACCTCACAGCACGATTCGAAGCTTTGAGATCATCAAGGCAATGAAACTGTCAATTTTATCTTTGATTTATTTATTAAAATTCATGGCTTTCTTCTTTGTTAAGTCAGCTGCTTAGAATGAGTTTTAAGCTCCCACTTTTACAGCGTATGTACAAGTTACAGCATGACTCTAGAGAACCTTGCAATCAATGAAAAACTTTCTTATACAAGTTTTTGTTATCATAGCTACATTTGCAAGATTGAACATTCATCAAGGCAAGATATTCTTTATGTTTATCATCATTTGTCAAGGCACCTGGGCACTGCCTAATTCTCTCTACAAGATACTGTTTATGAGTTTGCCTATCGAATCTGGGCACTGTTGATTCTTAGACAACTATAATTACTTGCTTAACAATCACATAGTCAAATCAGGTCCGTCCATAGACAGTTCATGAACAATTCTTGCATCTTAGATGAAATCGTGCCAAAATATGGAAAATAGAGACATTGACTCAATCTGGTTCAAAAACATCAAGCATGGATATATATACAGCATCGAACCAGTAGAAGATATTTGGGAGAAAAAAAAGAATGTACACTCACCCCATTTTGATGAAGTATACCTCAACATCTTCTTATTTCCTTACTGCAATAAGAAACATGATGGGCCACATCAACTGAATACATAAAGACTATAACTAACACTGGATGCAATCAAAATCTTTGCTTTATGAATCGATTTCAAGGTTTTAAAAATTTTCCTCCAATTTTCTATGTGCACCTTGCGTGAATCCACATACAAGATTCCTTTCATTGTCTTTGATGTCCAAAGAGTCCGAATGCAAAAGAATGCCCTCGCATCTCCAGCATGAAACAAACATCTAAGCTTTTCTTCTGCTTCAGGCAAGTATATTTGTGTGCTCAACAAGAAAAACGGCAGCTTGCCTTCAAAGAGCTGTCAGGAAAATTTAAAAACGCTGGATCAACATACAAGATTCAAAGGCCTCAAAGTAGCTTAAAATGAGTCTGATGAGTAAAAAAGCTAAAAACAAACTGTGGAACTTGCAAATTTTCAAAGACTTAACAGCCTAAAAATTTCCTTTTTCCACAACGGAGAAGCTCCCCTCATCATCATCATCATCATCATCATCACCACCACCACCAATATCATGAAATGATTATGACCATTATACCTATGAGCAGAAAATCCTTCTCACATATCCATGCAACAACATGTAGCTGCAAATAGCTTTAATCTAGAGGCACCACATTGAAGACCTATACCTTCCATTGTTCCATGAAGCGTTTCTTCTAAAATGCAAGGCCATGACACTCAGGAACAAGGAAAAGAGTGAAGGAAGGGATGGATAAAGAGCTCTACTTCATATACGGCTCCCCATCATGAATTAAGCTGCTCAAGCTCCGCTTTCAGTTGCTCCATCTTCAGTCCCATCGATCTCTGCAGCGCTCCTTTGTCGGCATCAGGGAGGCGATCCAGCAGACCCTGGTACTTGTCAAGCACGAGGGACACGGCCTCGCGCGCCGACTGAGCTTCTTCGTTGAAGTAGACGGTTTCCTTGGAGTCCATGGCCATGTCGATCTCCTCGCGCGCCTCCGCGAACTTGGTGTTGATGTCGTCGACCTCGGCGGAGAAATCGGAGGAGGAAGACATGGGACGGGCGCAGAGCGAAGGGGAGGAGATGAGGGAACGGCGGGTGGAGGAGGCGATGGCGTGGAACGCTCTGTTGAGCGCCATGGAAACTGTGCAGCGAAAGGAAATCGCCCACGAGATTTAGGGTTTGGTTAGGAAATCGCCCACGAGTTTTAGGGTTTAGGAAATCGCCCACGAGTTTTAGGGTTTGTTTAGGAAATCGCCCACGAGTTTTAGGGTTCATTTAGGAAATCGCCCACGAGTTTTAGGGTTTGTTTAGGAAATCGCCCACGAGTTTTAGGGTTTGTTTCGGAAATCGCCCACGAGTTTTAGGGTTCGTTTAGGAAATCGCCCACGAGTTTTAGGGTTTGTTTCGGGAAATCGCCCACGACTTGTTTCCAGGGTTTAAAAGTCCTCTTCTTAATTGGTGATTAGTAATTGCTACTAGGGTTTTAAGGCTTAATAGGTCATTAAGCACAAAGCTTTAGAAAGCTAGTTCCCATTGTTAAGCAATAACGGTGAGCTCTAGGGTTTTGTTTTTTAGGGTTTTAAGCCTCAGTAGCACAAAGAAATAGTTTTTGTCGAAACCCTGCAATGTTTTCTTCGGAAATCGCCTTTTTTTTTTTCCCCTTTCCAAAATCAAATGCTTCATCAGTAAAAATATTTCATCTGTTTTCAGTTGATGGATCATCCCTCCAATGTTGGTTCAAGCCACTAGTCCGACTGTATCTTGCATGTCTTGTGTAGTCTGATCGATGGACCATCTCTCTGGAAATCGGCTTTTTGCAGAGCATTTCTGCTGTCATCGAATCGAGCTTTTCCTCTCTTTCTTTTCTTTTCCTGCACATGCATCTGTTCATGCCAAGCTGCTTGCCTACCGATTGCATGCAGTTGGGATTCCCATGTTGCCGTTGCTGAAGCAATGCCGAAGAAGGATAGCGATACAGATATAATTTGTGAAGGAGAATCAAATCTATCTATCTATATATCTATCTATGCATGTCCATATGCACACGCAGTGGCACATGCATCTGTAGCTCAATGTACTAAAAAAGCGAAGACAGAGATCGTGTCAGAGTTCTCTTTCTTGCCGATGAAAACATGCCCTATAGATCTCGGAAGAGACTGCGTCAAATTTGGCGATCTTTTGTATCGATGGGCAGGGGGGTTAAAATATTCCAAAATTTGCTTCTGAATTCATCCAGATCAAAGCAATTCCGGGCGATCTTTTGTATCGATTAGCAGGGGGTTAAAACATTCCAAAATTTGCTTCTGAATTCATCCGGATCAAAACGATTCCTGCGATCTTTTGTATGCCAAAAATTGTACACATATATGACTATTAAATCAGTATTTCACACGCTTATTTGCGCTGTAAAAAGCCCATCAGAAATAGCCTCTCCAAATAACATCATTCTATGCTGGATAGCATCAGCTGATTTCATGTTTTCTTGTTTTCTCTTGTTTTCAAAAGAGGATTTTCCTGCATCGGCGATGAGATAGAGAATGCGCTGATTGCACACCTACATGCCCCTGCCAGTTCCAACAATTTCTTCCCACATCAGTAGTAGTAAAATCTACCTTCTTCTTGCTACTCCAAAAAAGCCCATTGCAAAGAGGATCATCATTGTATACAGTTTTTAACAGCTGCTTTCAACAGCCTACTTCCATTGCCAAATTTTCATTTTGTTTTACAATGTACACAACTATGTACAAATTCCACACTCAGAGAGAGGAACATACCAAGAGAAAAAGAAAAATAAAGAAGAGAGATTATTCAGAGAGCACAATTTAGCTAGAACAAAAATAAAAACGCAAAACCGTTCCTAGTGTTACAAATACTTTGTTATACAGGAATCGAACGATGCAGGCAAAAAGCATATGAAATAACAAGGGGGGGGAGGGGGTGGGGGAAAGAAAAAGCAAAAAAAAAAGAATGGGTGAGATCCAGCCTCTCACACTTGCAACAAATGGGAGGGGGAGGGGGAGGGGGGGTAGGATTTTTCCACATAACCTGAACAAGCGACAACTTTGATTGATCACATGACAGTTTCCCCTTTTTTGCGATGATGGAAAAGCATGATCATATGTCAGTTTTTTTTCTCTTCTTTTGGTATGATGAAATCAGATGATCATACTGACAGTTCTCGATGATGGATCACACGATGTCAGGTTTCTTTTTTTTCTTTGCAACGACGGCATCGGACGATATCATATGACTGCTTTCTTGGTGATGAGATTGTCTTGGCGGAGGCATGGCCTGCTTGTGCAATGCCCTAGTTTCTTCTTCAGCTTAATCACCGCGGCCATACTAACATCGACCAATGAGAGCTCGTCAAAGCCAGACTTGAGTTGCATCTCTCCAGCTTCCATGAAGAGCTCCACTGCACTCTCCACAAACAAATTCGCTTCATATACACTCAGCGATTTGTTTTCAAAGAAGGTGCTATCCCCTATCAGCTGTGAGGCAAGCAATACCAGCTCTTCTTGAAATTCCGACAACTGCCTGCTATCATCTAAAGGTGAAGTCCGGAGCGACCACATCGGAGCGGGCAGCTTCTCTAGAAGAAAGCAAGAGCAAGATTCAGTGGGAAGTATGTAAACAGTATCCCCACATAACCAAAGAAAAGCTAAAAAGAAACAGAAAAAACAACCCCAGTATCAAAGAATTAGAGCTATTCTTCAGAACACTCGCAGCTCATCCCAGGATATTGCTCCTTTCAGCAAAAATTGCATAAATTTTAAACCATAAAACCAAGCTTTGATGGAAAAATTTTAATAGAATAGAACACATTTAGGTATTTAATGTTAAAAAAAACTTGTTTCTGTATACCTTTTGACTTTATGCTTATTAGATTTGATAGTAACCAAACAATGTTCTATGTAACCAAAGAAACAGCAAAATTAAAACACAAAAACTAGCAGGGCTAAATTGAAAGCACAGGAATCAGGATGCTGATATCAAGCTTGGCCCAGGAAATTGCTACTTAAGCTTTCCATAAAATCAAATGCTGAAACATTCCATGGCACTGCGGGCTAAATATAATGGCATAGCTAAGTACCTTCAAAAAAGCGGTGAAATCCACACCATGCAATTTAAATTTGATAGATTGAATGGCAAGCTAGTGGTTAAATGTAATAAACTCGTTCTACATATAGACTTTTGGAATATATTAATTAGCTTACTATATTTGAAGTAGTGCTCCCATTCTCATGCTTCCACCCCCAGATTGCAAACAAGCAGGACTCAATGAGGCCAAGGTTTACATGTGATATCTACCAAGCATTGTGGCAAAGAAATTATTCACATATGTGAGCAAATTGTCTCAAAGTTGATGTGGGCAGGTATACACACTCAAACACACATATTCCGGATTCATAGGCAACATGTGTTATCTAGCAACTGAGCACTTTGCAGAATGCAAAGATCAAGGAACAAAAATTACCTGGGCAATCAGATCTTGGAGAATCCCTCTCGAGCAGTATGCTCTCGAATGTCCCTGCCCAGGCAGCCCGTTCTGTGAGGAAATCATCATCCAGGTCGAACAATTTCTTCACGGTCGCCGATATCGAGGAATGCTCGAACTGAGAATGAGGTGTAGGACCAGTCGGACCATGCAAAACTGGAGGTCAAAAAGAAAATGTCTTTCATCATCTTGGTTAATTTATGACTAAGTTAGCAAGCTTTTGCTTTCTCAAACCCTAGCAAGTTTTCAGTTGCCCTATCATTACTCTAGCAAGTTTCCAGTTTTTCTATCACTATACTAGCAATCTTCCGATTTCTCTCCACAGCCAATTTCAATTTCTATATCATTATGCTAGAGAGCTTACAGTTTCTCTATATCGTTACACTAACCAAGCAGCTTTAGGTTTCTCTTTCATCATGCTGACCAGTTTCCTGTTTCTCTATCAATACACCAGCAAGTTTTCAGATCATAAACGCACACTCCACTCAGAGAAGCTTTGGAAACAAATGTATGAGTCACTGAACCTTTTGAGCCTGAAATTTGTGACGGTCTTTTTATTTTTTGCATCTTTAGTCTTTGAAACATTATAAGTTAAGACAGTCTTTGAGTCTGAAAACTTTCCCTAAGTCCTCCAGTGATCCAGTGCATATAAACAAGTATCTATAAGCCGGTGTCTGCGAATGTTCCACAAATGTTATCATGTATGTGGCATACATATACACACACATCCATACATACATATGTATGTGTATGTGCAATGTTGTCATGTATGTAGCATATATGCAAACATACATGTATGTGTATGTATGCCAAGATATTTATCATGGATGTAACATATACACAAACATACATGTAGGGTGTGTGTGCGTGTGTGGATGGATGTTCAAGTTACCAAGGATAGAACAAAGCAAAAGGGCTGAATTTGGACATTCAAGTTATTCTTTTTCTTTCTTTTAGCATGATGAGGCGCACACATAGATACACACACACACACACACACACACACACACACCTGTTCCTTTGTTGATCCATGGCGATACAAGAATGGTGGGCACTCGAACGCCGAGCCGCGTGAAGTTGAAGTAGAACTCGCCGATGTGGCCATTGAGCCCATCGGGGTTAGGCACGTTCCTCACGGGGGTGGGGACATGGTCATAGAATCCGCCATGCTCGTCGTAGGTGATGACGAACAGCATCTCCTTCCACTGAGGGCTGGCCCTCAGGGTCTCGTAGAGGCGCTTGACAAAGGCTTGGCCGCGGGAGACGTCGTGGGAGGGATGATCGTCGTTGGCGGGGGCAGTGCTAACGTCGAAGTACCTCTGCTCCACAACCGCGTAGTTGGGGAGCTTGCCCTCCCTGGCATGGCGCTCGAACGCGAGCTCGAACTTGTGGAAATGGCGGATGGATTTGAGCCTGCGCAGGTTGCGGAAGAAGAGCGTGGCGGGGATGTTCTGGTAGTAGATTCCGTAGGTGAGCCCCGATTGCTCGACGGAGTCGAAGATCGTCCTCTGCGGGAAGCCATGGATGAGATCCTTCCTCACATTGCTCATCTCGCCGTGGGAGGTCGCGGAGTGCACGTAGAAGCGATTCGGCTGCGTGGAAGTGGGAACCGATGCGAACCATCGATCGCAGACTGCGAAATCCATGGCGAGCGAGGTGAAGGAGGGCACGATCTCGGGCCTGAACCCTGCCATGACCGTCTTGGAGAAGCCCTGCATCATGCTCTCCGCCTGCTGCGCGAATCCATTCATGGGGGCGATCTCTGCGGAGCTGTCGTTGCTGCCAAAGATCTGCTCCCTGATTGCTGCATACGAATGGCCCGGGTCGGGGTCCACGAACTCTGCATCGTCCCTGAAGAAGACCTTCCCGGAGCTCGGATCCGATGCATTCAGCAGGTTCCATTCCTCCCCCGTCACGCCGTCGATCTCCGGGTTGAGGCGCTTGAGCCATCCCAGCATGTGATCGAAGGATCGATTCTCCATCACCACCACCACCACCGTCTTGATGGGGCCCTCGATCTTCCTGGCTCCCGCGCCATGGAAGCCGGAGCAGGGCAAGAGGAGGAGCAGGGCGAGGAAGAGAACCTGGAGGTGCTTGGGGATCAGCTTGCTCATCCTCATCTGCTTCTTGCTGCTCCTTCTTCTTCTTCTTCTTCTTCTTCTTCTTCTTCTTCTTGCTGCTGCTGCTGTTTCTGCTTCGTGCTGCTTCTTGCTGCTTCTTCCTCTTGCTGCTGCTTGCTGCTTCTTGCTGCTTCTTCCTCTTGCTGCTGCTTGCTGCTTCTTGCTGCTTCTTGCTGCTTCTTGCTGCTTCTTCCTCTTGCTGCTGCTTGCTGCTTCTTGCTGCTTCTTCCTCTTGCTGCTGCTTGCTGCTTCTTCCTCTTGCTGCTGCTTGCTGCTTCTTGCTGCTTCTTCCTCTTGCTGCTTCTTGCTGCTTCTTGCTGCTTCTTCCTCTTGCTGCTGCTTGCCGCTTCTTGCTGCCGCTTCTTGCTGCTTCTTCTTCCTGCTTCTTCCTGCTGCCGCTTCTTGCTGCTTCTTCTTCCTGCTGCTGCTTCTGCTTCTTGCTGCCGCAGGCGATGCTTCCTTTCTAGGCTTTCTTTGCCCCTGCTTATTAGGGTTTGCCTGTGCTGCGGAGCAGGGTTCTCTTTCTCTGGTCCATCTCGGGCCACGACACAGACGACTCAGAAGCAGAAGAAAAAGAAAGAAGAAAGAAGAAGCAGAAGCAGAAGCAGAAGAAGAAGAAGAAGAGAAGAGAGAGAAGGGGGGCGATGGCGACAGGGGAAGAGAGAGAGTGTAGAGAGAGAAAGGGGGGAGATGGCGACAGGGGAAGAGGAGAGAAGAGAGAGGATGTCGTGTAGAGAGAGGATGTGCCTCGGAATTGTCCAGCCGCATATCCGCCGCATATGCCCCCCCTTGGACGGCCCAGATCCGCGCGGGCTCCAGCCTCGACGGCCCCGATTCGCCCTGCCCTTCCGACGGCCCGGATCCTCCTTCCCCCTTTTTCGACGGCCCAGATCTGCTCCCTCTCGCTTTTCCGTTTATTACGTTTTTGCCCCGCAACCTTCTACTTATTTATATTTATGTATTTATTTTATCTATTTATTTATTTATCTATGTATTTATTTATGTATTTATGTATTTATTTATTTATCTATTTATTTATGTATTTATGTATGTATATATATGCCCTCGTTAAAAAATTTAAAAAATAATAATAAACTTCTCTACGAAAGAAGAATGGGGAATGTTCTCCGATCATCTTTCCTTCAATGGGTTTTAATTGAATGCGCTAGAAATTTCACAACCCGATCACGTAAGATTGTGCTTTGATTAGTTGATTCTGCCAAGTTCGATTACTTTTTAACGGGTTTCATTCGATCATCTTTTTTCTACAGTAGTTGATTCTGCAGTCGGACTCTCTTAGGTATTTTTGGCTACAGCGGTACAGTTGGAGCTTGAGAAACCGAGTTTGACTCACTTGATGAGCTTGTTCTAGAGTCGATTCCACGGTTTAATTATCTTAGGTATTTGGGTATAGTGGTATAGTTGGAGCTTGCGAGATCAGATTTTTTTTGCATTAATTTGATGAGCTTGCTACAGCTGATCCGGCGCTTTCATTATCTCGTGTATTTAGCGATAATCGTTATAGTCGGAGCTTGAGAAATGCCTTCTCAACAAATATGTAAGACAAAAGGGAAGTTGATTCGGTAGTATTTACAACTATGTTATACAAAACACTTTCTCCACCCTGCTTTTGCTTCTGCTCCTGCTTCTTCTTCTGCTTCTTCTTCTTCTGCTGCTTCTTCTTCTTCTGCTGCTTCTTCTGGCATTATGGATCAGGATATTGAGAGCGAGCATCCCCCGATTCGATTGACGAATCTGCAGTTGCTATGACTGAAAAACTAAAAACAAAGGCTTGAAAATCGCCCATCACCCGGCCCAGATTTGAACACGTTCGTTAGCCGTAGAGGCTCACGGAAGCGCAAAGCATATACTGACTCGATACCCTCCATGCACCTCCGAACATGCCCGATCACGATACCAGATCGGAAAACCTCTCCCTGAAAGTCAGACGGAATGCAACACGAGTTTTCTTCCGATACGCAAAAGACACAGTATTTTAAAAAAGCCTCTGCGCAAAATCTCAGCTACCTCTGAACGAGACGGGGAAGTAAGCAATCGGGAAGAAGACATTGGTCAGTAGTTCGAGTTTGATATCAATTTTCCTTTTATCTTTTGCATATTTCGCTCTCAAACATCAAAGGACCAAATCTCTCAACCTCTGATTACACCACACACTTTGATACTTTAAGGAGATGCTTGAACACGATTCCATGCGATGCGATTTTTATAAGATTCTAACACCTCAAGCAAATGCCCATCGCAAAGATGACAAAACACTCCAAGTCAGTCATACACAAAGCTGCGATCGAACATATCAAAATTGGCTTCTCAAACCAAAGTCTTTTCTCTTTCCGGTTCTTTTCCGGTCTCTATCTTGCGCTTCATAGTGTGGAAGCACCCTCGCCGATGATGAAGTACAAGTCATTATTTGTAGAATGCTCTCAATATTGAAGAAGGAAGATGAAGAAGAAGAAGTCATTAGCCAAGCTTTGTCTGTTTAATGAACTTGTGATACACATCATTAAGCAAAATATTGAAGGTAGTGAATCTCATCCCTAATCAGCATCCTAATTTCTCTTGTAATAACTGATTACATTCTTCATTGTGCACTCGATTTTCTCATCTCGGTTATGTGGTCAAGAAGTTGGTTTCAAAGAAGTTATGCCTTGGTTAAGTCTTCTCCACTGCACATGGTTAGCGCTTAATCAAGTCCCCGAATGGAGCCATGAGACATGGTTTCATCCCAAGCGAGGATTTATATTACAAATTACAGAAAACGGATTCGAAGGAAAAAGAATGCGTATACGGCATACAATCGATCGATGTCATGGTCAATTAAAAAGAAACAAAATAAAGGCTGAAGTAGCAAAAGAAAGTCAAAAGGAAGGAAAGCATACCGTTTACAGATGCTTTCTAGCAACAGTCAAAGCCAAGGAAATAGGGGTTAAGAAGCTGGCTTCAGGCTTGGTTTTTGGTCTGTGCATGGAGCCCCTAAAATGCACTGAAAAGATGCTTACAAAGGCTATCTCTAGCTAAGGAAGAAAGCACATATCATTACATATGCTGTGAATACATACAAAAAGCAAGAAAGCACATATGATTCCATTATGCTATATATATATAGTTACACAAATGTAGGTCAAACAAATAGTAGAGAGACAAGAAGCTGGGAGTTGACTTTACTTTCGGTTGGAGATTCGAAAAGATCGTCAACGAGGCTTTACAATCGCTCCCTGGAAAGCTGATTTGCTGGCTGCAAGAGTGCTTTGGAATGTTGCGCCGTCTTGAGCTGCTCCCTCTCCGTCGTCTTCCTCCTCGAGGAGCAGGGCCATGGATGAGACAAGCTCCACCTCTGGCAGCTCCATCCGGACTGGGCTGCGAACAACTGGCGGATGAATGGCTCGAAGATAACCATCGAGAATCATCAAGACTTCCTGCTTCGAAGATCACCATCACGAAAATTGTCGTCAAACCTTCCGAATCGCATTTTTTCCAGACAAAGCATCACATTGCAGTATATTTTTTATACATTTGTTTTTTTGGGACAAAACGACCAAGAAAAGCAGGAAAATGCTGTGTCTCGTATTTGAGATGCCAGATAGAACATGTCGCAAATCAATCGGAAAACCAGCATGGTCCATACTCTCTTTAAACCCTAGATGTTAGGACTGAAACATGCTGCTTTTCTACATGGTAAACCAACCTACCCTTCTATTAATGGAACCAACCAATCGGAAAAATAACAATGTCCGTACTCTTTCTTGCTGCTTTTACCTTCATTTGAGGTCGATCATTCTTGTTGAATGATGCACATTGAAGCGCAAGCTCGGTAACACCCTCATAGATATGAGGAGGGCAACTCCCTTGTATCCTCTGATCGATGATGCTTTCTAATCCCTGGACCTTCAGTTTTACTCTGACCTGAAACAAATTGTGGATCATTTAAACTGATTGCGTGCATCATTTTTCTAATTCTCGCTCATATCAGCCATGGAAATCATTGTTTGCCTGCTGGAGCAAGCATTAAAACTCTGTTAATATATTTTTACAGGAAATAAATGAGTAAGATGCATAGTTAGTAAACCCCTAGCATATAATGACTGAAAAGAAAAAGCAGTAGATCCTGGGTTTTCTCCATTATGGTCCTAGCTTAAAAGAAAGAAAGCACCGCACTTTTCATGCTGCATGAGAACAAAACCATATGTGATCAATTCAGAGAACACAAAAATATGTAATCTGGCATGATAAGTAAATGTAGGCTAATTTGAATTGATAGGATTTACCCATTCAACAAGATTATAATCTTCTTCTCGAGTCTGATCAATTGCCTTTTGGCCAGTGATTAGTTCCAGGAGCACAACACCAAAGCCATAAACATCACTGGCTGTGGTTAACTGCCGCCGTAAGAAATACTGTGGATCGATGTAACTGCAAATGAAGCATCACATTTGACGAGACATACATTTCAGTCATCTTGAAGCAAGTACATCATTGATGAAAACGGTAGTCATAAACAAACTCACCCTGAAGTGCCAGCAGGTGTTGTTGAAATATGTGTTTCAAATTCTGAAGTTGCTTTGGATATTCCAAAATCGGCAACTTTGGCAACCATGTTATTGTCAAGAAGTATATTGCTCGGCTTTACGTCCCTGTGAATGACTGGTGGATCCTGCAAATTAACATTTCATAGAAATTGAGAGAATGGTCTTCGGCATTGGGCAGGGGATACATAGATTCTGATGTAATTATATATAAAACTAGGAAAGAAATACAGGGACACGTTTGAGAAAAGGGATATTAACTTCCTTTCCATCTTTAAAGAGGAGAAAATTCATAGAATATAGAGCAGCATTTCCACTAGCTCTTTCTATACTAAGTCTTGATAAATGAATCAAAGGTAAGACTTGCCAGTCCAGACAACTCTAAGACAACTAGTAGTGTCTTAGTGAGTCACGAGTGTTATCTTATTGAGAAGTGTATTTTACCATTCCAATCATCCATTCTTACTCATAAAGTGCATAGCTCATAAGTGAGTGTATGATCAATAGTTCCCCAATAGAGTGAGGACTGTTAATCATGCTTGGTGAAGGTGGTGGATCATGTGCAAACACATGTCTATGAACAAACAAATAAATCTTACCGCAAGTATTCTTACAGCAAAGAAGTTAGTTTTTCTATAAATAAAAAATTCTCAAGAAACTATTTTTACCGCAAAGGAATGAAGGTAGTCCAAGCCTTGCGCAATGCCAACAGCAACATCCAGTCTTTTTAGCCATCCAAAAGATTTCGTATCTGCATTTTCTGTACATATCGACACCATGGATTATATATATATATATAGAAAGAGAGAGAGATTATATATATACACACATCTGGGCACAGGAAAGTAAACGGATTCATATAAGCAGAATATGCCAATTAACATACTGAAAAGGTGGGTGTGTAAATTTCCATTCGGCACGTATTCGTAGACAAGAATCTGCCAAGACCATTACACTGTTAGAGAGAAAACATGTATAGCTGGAACTTGATCATAAACAGCTATTTTTGAGAGCAGTGAGTGCGTGAGCAGAGGTCATCAGCTGTACGGCATTACATTGTCTTCAAGAATATGAAGTTGCAAGGCATCAGACGATGATTGATTTTGAGCAAGCAGCAATTATAATGGTTGAAATCATCATGCTTGATGCTCTCTGGAAGACAAAAAATTTTTAACTTGAGAAGTTTCTGACATGTTTAAAACTCAGACCTGAAGATCCTCATCCTCACAGAATCCTTCTAAGCGAACAAGATTCCGATGATGAAGCCTACTGAGGAGGACAACCTCATTCCGGAATTCTGTGCTGCCTTGCATGCTTGACAATGATGCACGTTTAATAGCAACCTCTTTGCCATCTTCCAGATGTCCATAAAACACTTTGCCAAAACCCCCAACTCCAATCTCATGGTCTTTGTCAAAACCATTAGTGGCCTTTGCTAGATCTTCTAAGGAGAACATTCGAACTCCTTTGGGAGCTTCCCAATCCTCACGTGTTTCTGTAAAAGTTTCCAAAGAGAATATAGATAAACAATCAGAAAGAGAACAAAAGCAATGTAATGTACAGAATATATAAATCTATACCTTTGAAAGCAAACAACTCCCCAAATTTGGTATTCGTTTTTTCAACATCTTTGTTTGAAGATTTGCACCTCTTGATTATTAGCAGGGCTAATGATGCTCCAGCTATAGCTACAATTCCTCCAACTAAAACCCCAATAATCACAGATGTTTTGAGTGACATCGAATGACTCCCGCTCACTCCAGAACTGGCTGGTAGTTTAGAAAATATCAATAATGATTAGTTGCAAATACAGTTTCTACTGATTAAGAACAATTCCATAGAAAATCGTACTTTGAAATGACATTTCCAAGCTTAATATTTCCTATGCAAGTCTCATGAATATCACCAGCATTAAGATTCCAGAACATCCATGTTGTATATAGGTATCAAACTGTGATGTACGGGCATCCAATGTATATTCTGTGATGCTATTGAAAAGCTATTGTGACATATTCAGTACTTGCAGTTTTAAGGCTGCAAGTTCCAACATAACTCCATCATGTCAGACACTTTCCAGTGAGACCATGGGTTCGACTTTCTGTTTTCTTCCACATCTTTTCTTAAAGGAGGAACATACTCTCATGATGTTCCTTTAGATTAAGTCATCATCTTCCGCCCAGTTCACAATTTTTACATGGTTCCAACTTCAAGTTACCTATAGGAGGAGCCGATGTCTATCAAGTTACTTCTTATTATATCTTTTTCATTCACTAAATTCTATAGAGAATTTTGGTCTCTTAAATTTAACAATTCTTTCAGTCTAATTTTTTGATCCATTTTACTCCACTTACATATTCCAGTGGATAATGAACTCGATATAGGAAATTTAGATTCAGCTCAATTTGTATTTTAGAAACAGAAATACTAAATTTTCTCTTTTTCTATCAGTGATTGATGTATAACTAAATGATCACTAAATGACCGAAATTCAGATTATGATCACTAAATGACCGAAATGCAGATTACGATCACTAAATGACCGAAATGCTGGATCTTTTAAAAGTATGGTATGAAGAAAATTACCTTGCAAGCAAATGCACGAAATAGAACTGGAGAGCAACTGCGTTACTGGGCATTTAGGACAATCTCCTGCATAAATATCCATGGATGCCAGTTATTGAAAATTCACTCAATAAGACATTCAGATGTACAAGGATAGAAGAGATGCCTGAAGTTAGAACTGATTTGTTGAAAGAGCTGCAGCTATAGAAACTATTGCATTTGCCTCTGTTATCATCCGTGGAGTGGCCTTCAAAGCAATTTGGAATCTCTGTCCAACTTGACATTGAACAACAGTGCATCTAGATTAGCTTTCTAGAGTCTCTTTTTTTATATTAAACTAATCGTGAGCTTTGCACAATCGACTGAACTCAAATAAAATGTGTGGATCACCAAAAACAAGTTTGAAAATATTTATACTGTTGCCTTCAAAAGAAAAGGGATTTTGATCTATTGACAGTTATATGTACTTTTACCTTCCATTTGGTTCTACTCCAGAGAAAAAGTTGCAAGCGATGTTCCTGCATTACAACCATGAGATTATGTTCATACCGAATGCTAAAACGTTGAAAACCAATAGAGAAAACCCAAAAAGGTGATAATGAAGCTAAAACGGCTTACATTTTCTGTAAGGTAGTACTTGAAATGTTAGGAACAGGACCATAGAGATAATTATAGGAAATGTCTCTGCAAATAGAAGAGTAGTAAGCAAAACTAAGGAACCGGCAGCTCAACTCTTAAGCAAGCCAGAGACCTGGGTTAAAAGTGCCTCACAATGACATAAGACTCGTATTCAGTATCCATGATGGAAATAGCTTTGTGAGATAGTTACCATTTAAACGCCTGCAAAATGCAAAACCACATGCATTATTGTTACTAAACGTTTCAGTCTTGATACAAGTACTAGCACCAAAAAACGTGCACTAACTCGCATCACATACAAGTCTCGCAAATTTTCCATGTTCTTCCATGATTCTGGAATTGGTCCAGTAAACTCATTGTTATATAGGTATCTGCACACATGTAAGTTGGAAATATAAAACTGACACATCAATATAAACGTTGAGCCCCGAATTTCTAACTCAACGGCAATCACATCTCTTTGAATTCACAACAACAAATGAAAACCAGTTATTTGCAAATAAAGCACGTTTAAACTCATTCCAGTTTCTATGATCAATTTGGAATCTATGATATTAGCTCAGGGGAGTCCTCCGAAGTTTTTACAGATAGTATTTCATCTTACATTTGTTTCCAGACGATATTGTAACTAATGTTTGGACCCAGTCACTAAATGACCGAAAGTATGACTTATCATACTTCTCTTGTTTTTATCCTTCATTGTATCCTTTATGGACAACAATGGAAACTCTCTTATCACCATCATGGGTAAACCGCTACAACATCTATTTACTCCAATGATTCAGCGTACACAGGCTACACTCACATGCATAGGAACCCATGCCATGTCTTCTAAATTTTTGCTCCGCATTACGGTAACCCTAAGATAACTGGCATTATAGCTGGATATCTCAACAAAATTTCTGTTTACCTATTACTCCATATTGCCCATATGGTGTTATGATATTGCCACTCATAGTTATCGTAGAGGTGGAAGACTGTGTTTGCATCAAGAGAGAAATTGATCTACAACGTTCTCCTTATTTTGAAATCGATCTACTCTAAATGCTGCATCTGATATTTGAGATGTCAGATAGAGTTGGTCTGGTGGTAGGAGTGACCAATAATGATTTATTCGAACTATAAACAGCTTCGAATGAGAATTCAGCTTCATAGTTCGAAGGAAGTTGCTGAAAAAATCTTCATCTGAGAGACTTGAAAATAATCCAATGGGAAATCAGCACAAGATCGGCAAATGCTTTTCCAGTTTCTTGAATTTTGAAATCAGATAGATTAAGCTTTGAATTGACGCTAGCAGTATTAGACCATATAACATGCATCAATGGAAATGATTTTAGTAGTTTAACGAAATCATTTCCTTTGAAAAAAAAACTCTCCTATCTATTCGACATTTATAATATAGTCTGTATAGCATGCATCTCCCATTTTATCTTTCAACATCAACCATTGACTGGCATACCATGGAATTATAAAGATAATAACTATATACTCACAAAGTTTTCATATTTTTCAGATTTTCGAACTCAGTTGGGAGGGCCCCATATAGATGAGAATCATGTACATTCCTACAATGAATTTACAAGGTATTTAGTCTTGAAAAAGTTAGACGTTAAAAACATAAAGCGTTGATAGATGACAGGTCATACAAATACGTGAGTTGAGAAAGGTTACTGAGCTCAATTGGAATGGTGGAATTGAATGTAATCCCCCACAGGCTTCTGATAGGTCAGAAACGAAGTAAGGTAACATTCATCAAGAAAATTATCCTTAAAATATATGGAAAATAAAGTCGAATAGCAGGAACTAAGAGACATACAGCTCTACAGCATTAGTTAAAGTACCAAGGTCAGATGGCATCGGACCAGTCATCGAATTATTTGCCATATATCTGCATTTCATTCCAACCCAGATTAACTGTAACAAGCATCATTCAAATTTCCTTTTTTGAATATAAAACAAATTGTAGAGTAATATAACATACAGATATTGTAGATTTTTCAGATTTGACAGTTGGTCTGGGAATGATCCAGTCATTAGTGTATTAGCGATACGGCTACATAACACACAAAGAGACCATTGCAAACAAGTCAAGCACAAATTGCACAAATTGTATGTGTGTATCTTTAGTTTGTAACAGGAATCATTCGTCACGATTACAGATCAGTGAGTCCAGTGAGCTGGAGTACAACTGTTGGAAACTCAAAGCCCATATAACTGAAAGAAAGGTTTCTGGAAGAAAGAAAAGCAAGGGTGTCAATATGAGAGTACATATATATTATGCAGATGCTTTCACAGTGGGTAATGCAATCTACAATAAAAGTAAATGAAAACTTACAATGCTCGCAAGTTTGTGAGGCTTGAGAGTGCAGACAGATCACCAGTAATGCTGTTGTAGGGCCCAATGCTGGCGTTTGTGTTGCTTAAATCTAGTGATGTTAATCCATCAAGTTTGCTCATTTCCGATGGCATTTCTCCATTCAGCCCTTGGTTGTTTAAGTTCCTAGGAAGGTAGATAGATTTTATGTCTTTGCAAAGGCCGAGCTTATGTATGCAATCAAACAGAGAAACTCATTTCAGGGTGAAAGCTTGAGAATGAGAACATTAACATTACTAAGCTATTTTTTATATCTATTATATCTTCTTGGGATAAATTTCAAAGCTCATTACTTCACCCTTCATGTAATTTGTTAGATTAATGGACAACACAGCATTTTGGTGTTAGTGTTAATGTCCCTGTGGAGAACTGACTGTGTTAGCTTCAGAAAAGAAGATTTCCTTCTGGGCCCATCTGCATTCCAGACTTGCATCTATTAGTAAAGTGAGTGCAGACAAACAGGTTTTACTATTCGAATGCCGCAAAACACTCTATTAGATCCTGCACATGGATAGCTTTTGCTCTTTTCGTACATTTCGACCCAATTTGAGGCGCTCGTATAAGATTTCATATGTACTGCTCTTGAATGGCATTGCCATACAACAAATGAATATGTCAAAGCCTATCTTGTCCTCATTGAGAAGTTTAATATGTCATAAGTCTAGCTATTTTTGAGCATATAAAATCCACTTACAACGCTGAAATCCGTGCATTTTCGCATCTTACACCTGCCCAATTTTGACATGGATCATCTCCTGTCCAATTGGATGGCCTTGAAACCTGCCATTTGGCAATAATCTGGAGTAAAACATCACCTGAACATTACAAAATCACCAGAAATAACACAGAAAAAATCAGGATCATTCCAAATGCAACATGTTCACCTTAGAAAATCACAACATAGGCTTGTGAAGTATGACATATAGCCCATCATAACTAAAATAAAGCACATATTGCCGTGAATCTCAGGATGGGTACTATTGATGGCGTTTAGTATGCGTACATGAAGTAAAGCACAACCTTCAGGCTGACATCACTAGCAGTGGCGAATGCAAACAGGGAGTTTGAATTGTGCCTAGAAGAAGCAATTACCATCACATACGCAGTGAGGGAGCATCAAAAGGCAGTGTCTTACAAGTGAATGTGCCCAGAAGCATACGTGAATCAAAATGGAAGGATGGAATGGCAATATCAATCCAACGATACATCATGATCACAGTGAGATACTAATGATTTCGGATACCATTGCTGGCATAGACATGGATTGGATGCAGATAGAGTTCATGTATTTGATCACAGGATAGGGAAATACGACAGCAGCTCACTAGTAAGCGATTTGTAAGGGGGAGAAGGGGGGGGGAGGACCAATCAATCAACAAATCAATCAATCAATCAATCAATCACCATCGGATGTCGGAGAAGAAGCAGGAATGTGACGGAAGAGCAGCAGGAAGATGGTTATGGTGAACCAGGAGGGAAGGAAGGAATCCATCGATGGGCGTGTCACACTGGATGGATGCACGGGAGGGTCGGAGCTCATCCACATCACGTTTACCTGTCGTTCCTCTCTGCTCCTCCCTCGCTAGATCTTCTGCTAGCAAGGCAAAATGACCTCCTACTACTCCAGTCTCCATCCATCGGCAGGTAGGGGCGAAGAAGAGAACGAGTCCAAACGCGGAAAAAGCGAAGGGCAGATGATGAGATGGGGAAGCTCTTCGATGCTTTCTGTCTTTTCCAAGAGGTCTCTCTCCTTCCTTTTTGCCTCTCGTCTGCGTCTTCTTCTGCGTCGTCTTCTGCTTCGTCTTCGTCTTCGTCTTCCTCTTCCTCTTCCTCTTCATCTTCATTGTTTCGAGCTACTCAGTGACGTATACGTATACGCATACGCATACGAATACGTATAGGCCTTGTACGGCCTCCACTATACGTACATGTATGTAGAGGAGCACAACACATGCATTCGTACTCGTATACGATGAAAGGCAGGTACGCATACGAATACGTATAGGTCTTGTACGGCCCCCACTATACGTGCATGTATGTAGAGGAGTACAACACATGCATTCGTACGTGTATATGATGAAAGGCAGGTACATATACATAAATGGCATAAAAGAGAGCCCACTCGGCAACAAACACGATGCTTCATACATCGTTCTGGAATCTAGAATCTGCTTGTCTTGCTGCGTTCTGGAATCTGGAATCTGCTCGTCTTGCTGCATTCTGGAATCTAGAATCTGCTTGTCTTGCTGCGTTCTAGAATCTGGAATCTGCTCGTCTTGCTGCATTCTGGAATCTGGAATCTGCTCATCTTGCTACGTTCTAGGATCAAGATTTGTTTGAATGCTGTCACGGCCTCCGATACCGCATGGTCTCGAGCGCTTTCCTGCTTCGACAATTGCGCTACAAATGGCAAACCGTAATGGCCTCGACGATTCGGCATCTGTCCGGCTGTAAAATGGAGAAAGCCCTCCAGCAGAGTTTAGGGCTTAAGATTCAAATTTTTAGGTTTAGGGTTTATGCTTAGATTTTAGGTCTCAAGTTCAAGGTCAAGACTCGAGGTTTTGGGCTTGGGGAGAATGAATGAATGAATGAAATAGAAGCAGATGCATTATCCCGCAATATGGAGGATTACAGAGATGAGATCGTTGCGATCAGACATGCAACCACCACAAATCGCAAAAACAGCAGATGGTGCAGAGACCCATCTCGCATGATCGATCAGACGCCAGATTCGCACGGCGAGATCGAACGGAATCTCCAAAACAGTTGTGTTTTTTTTTTTCCCCAAAATCAATGTAATCAAATTCCCCAACTGTCGAGGAGCTCTGCTACATGATCTCCTGTCAGATACCCAACGATCGACGATAGGACGAGCGCCGACAGGTATGCACCCAGTGTTCTCAAATACCTTCGATTCGAGACTCTGGCTTTCCCCAGCGAAAGCAGGCTCACCACCACAATCGTCGCTCCACAGCAGAGGATGAACTTCTGATCCCCGTCGTCGGTTTGCCGATGAGAGAACGCGTACACGAGCGGCGGCAGAGCTCCGAAGACGATGAACGATATCAGCGCGATCGTCCCATGCAGCGCGATCGTCGATCCCACCACATCTCCGTAGTGGTCCCTATGCATGTGGTACAGATTCAGTACCTGCGACCACGAAAGGGGGAAAAAAAAAACAAAAAAAATACTCTGTTCGATCGATCGATCGATCGATGCATGAAGATACTTGGCATCGAATCAAATGCAGGAAAATGCGTATCGCGCAAAAGGAAATTCGCCAAGACGAGATTCGCTCACATTATGGTAGAATACGATGAATCCGGACAGCAACGCTGCTAGGCCCATGTATACAACAGTCCCTACAAAAACAAACAAACAAAAACTGTTAAATGTGTAATTCTTCGCATACAACACAAAGCAGAATTGTTTGTGTAACCCCCCCTATGAATCAAGGGTTTTTGGGCTTTGATATCAAAAATGGAATGAAGATTATTATCGACTTATCCTCCAAAACCATGTGATGTCAACCACCAGGCAGTGTTCCAGATTAATAACAGAAAATGATTCAGGCAAAATCTATTTACAGTATCAGTATAAGAAGGCCCTGTCATATGCTTTTTTGGCAGATGATGGATGTACTGTCCAGAACTCAAATATCGCAGAAATCCGACGAAAATGACTAGAACGGTCACAATTATGCGGCGATCCAGATGTTGTTTGAAAACATCCCCTAACTTCCAGAGCAGACTGACATCGGTGTCTATGCTGTAGATCATTTATTCGCATTGCTAACGGCATGTTCAAAGAGGTATAAAAATTATGCATGAGATTTCAAAGAGCTACTATATAGCATGGCACAGCTCAAAACACAAGCGGAAATATTAACGTGATGGATCTCAGACGCATACCAGAAAACTCGACAAAATCGATCAAGTGTACATACTTGTTATGGCGTTGGCTCCAGCAGCACCGGATATCACTCCTAAACTAGCAATCGATACGTCAAGGCCTCCATACACAATAGGCTTCAAAATTTCCCAAAACTTTGCTTCCCTGCTTGTGCCATTTGGTAAGACTGCAGAATCTGAGACAACTTTGACCTCAATGCCCTCGTCGATTTTGCCTTGGGTTCTCAATAGTGGCACGGTTAAGTCTAAAAAGGTTTTGGGAAAAGGATCGACGATCAGTATTCATCTAAGTCTCTCAGCATTCCAACAACCACTTGGAAAAACAAAAATATCTCACCTGAAAACCTTGGCATTTTGAACCCATAGGGCACTTCTTCATGAACTGATGGCATTAGTGTATCTGAGAGGAAACAAATGACATACCCTTGATACCACTTAACTGGGATATTCATGTATATGGGAATTTTAATAAGGAATTTAATAGCTACATACCTGCATCCCCATTTTCAGCAGACCAATCGAAGCTAGATGACTCGATATGATTGATTTGATTTCTACTATCTCCCCCCTGTGATTCCACTACATCCCATGGGGGAACAGGTAATATGCATGTTGCTGCTGTACGAGGATCCTGTACACCAGAGGATTTTGCTACTAGCACTGTTTCTTGTTGCTCTTCTAGGATCAGATAAGTCTCTAGTTCACGTGTATCTTGGGAATTGTTTTCTCCATGTAATTCTTCTGCATCGCATAGAGTCATTAGATCGCTTGGAGCAACTGACAGTAGCCATGCTGCTGCTGTACTAGGATCCTGTGAAACAGAGGGCTTTGCAATTCGCAGTGTTTCCCTTCTTTCTTGTTGTTCCTCTAAGATTATCAAAGTCTCTATGTCAGATATGTTTTCTCCATCCAATTCTTCCACATCATAAAAACCACTATTCAATGGTCCTTTTTCTCTAAAATCTAGAGACATTGTTAGTGACTGTTCTCCGACCTTCCCTACTAGTGATTCATCATTATCAACAGCTGCATTGAAGGAGGTGGTGAGCCCTTTGACATGTGCATTTTCCTCCCACGAAGATGTTTGTCTTGAGTGCTCACCATCTTTTGATGATACCATTGATAACACATCAGTGGTCTCATTGGTCTGACCATCTTTTGATGATACCATTGATAACACATCAGTGGTCTCATTGGTCTGACCATCTTTTGATGATACCCTTGATATTACATCAGTGGTCTCGTTGGTCTGACCATCTTTTGATGATATCCTTGAGATTACATCAGTGGTCTCGTTGGTCTGACCATCTTTTGATGATACCCTTGATATTAAATCACTGGTCTCATAGGTTTCTATCCAACCTTCCTGCTTGATATGAGATTTTACTTGTTCTGGTCTGGTTTTCTCTTGTTGATCATCTGTAGCAAGGAAATAAATCAATCAATCATCTTAAGTCCTATAAAAAACAATACAGTTGAGATAGCAAAGGACAAATCTGAGGAAAACCTGTCCGGAAATTTAGAGCCCAAGGATACTTGGAGAATATTGGACACAGCCCACATGTGAAATCTGCATCCTTTGCTTCATGGGTGTCTGATTCGGGATTTTGTGAAACTGTGATCAAATTTAGTTTCCTCCATGCTTCGCAAACTTGCTGCCCTGCAAAGTAGTTTCACTTGTAAACAGAACTGAAGAACAAATATCAAACACATGGAACCGGGTATTACCACCATTGCAAAACCTAAATCCAAGGCTGCCCAATGAATGTATTAGTGTTTATAGGTCTGACTCTGGTTACAGTTTGCCACTTTTTCGTGGATCTTAAAGCCTGATGTTATGATTATTGAAGAAGCCAGACAATCATAAGTGCATTGACAATCAATCTAGCCTGTCTATATCAATCATTACAACAAACATGATTCATGCATTTGCATGCATCAAAGATGGAATCAGCATCAAGAGTTTATATCAACATATCGATACACATCTATGTAGGCACTCACAGTGTGTTAAGACAGATGCAAATCTCTTCACGTCAACTAGTAATAAAAATTGAGAGATGCCTGTAGAACTGTGGAGGAAAGAACAGTCAATCGTGCCATCAGGGAGTGGAGCACGTTGTGTTGGCCATTATCATGTTTTCTATGAAATAAGCGGGATACACCACAGCCACTCCAAACAAGGTTTCAACCGGACTACACAAGAATGATGGCATACGAAGACGGATAGTGCTTGGGAGAAGTTGATAAAGGAAAACAGTACAACTACACAAGCTCATCAACAAAGAAACGTCACGAATTGCCTTAGCTCCATTAATCCATCTCCTCCTAGTACTCAAGCTATGGCTCACAAGAAGAGTCCTGACCAAGCTACTTGGTCACCATAGATCAGGCTATAGCAATTTGTTAGCCTTTTGGACCAGTCTCACCAACTTTTCATTGACATAAAAACCCTAATCTCCCAACACTAAAGGTACTTCCTCTGCCTCGAAGATCTCTCCATGCTTGATCAGTTAATGTTGGAAATCTTTGTATGGCAGGAAATTCTGTCTAGGTAATAAGATTCTTTGGATATTTGTATTGAGTCTGCCACTTGTTCTGAAGACAAGACAACAATGTAAGGTATAATCTTTTGTTTGGTCTTTTGGGCAATTATAACTTCCTTAAAAGATGTTAATGCCTCTCTGTTCTTTTCTTGTTCAGTTTTTGTGTATGATTTTATGAATTGAATGTAATTACGGACCTTGTAATCATATCGAGGAACCAGCTCAAAAATGCTGAAAGACAAAAAATGGGTCATCATGGATGTCCCTTGCCAACTGGAATAACGGCTGTAGCTTGTGCTTCCCCTGATTTGTACTAACATGACAAGAGTCACGGGGCTGATAAGCTGTATAAATGGATAGCATCGACCTACAAAGATAAAAATGGAGCAAGAGGACTAGCTTTAAAAAAAAAACTGCCCTATGGCAGGAATAACTTTCCCACAACAATTTCTATTTACATACTCCAATCGGAGGTTTAATGAAAAAACTCGCAGAAACAATAAATCTAAATATCTAACAGATAAAATTCTTCTACAACTAATCATCTATTCACTTACATGCATAGATAAATCTCATGCATGCACTGCGTGTTTTTTAAGCATGTAATGCGAACCGTGTCTTTGAATTTGAGACATTGAAAGAAAGAGAAATTGACATTAAGTAGTAACTTTCTGTACATATCTCTCTCTCAGAAAAGCTCAACCCTATGCACGAGATCGCCGAGGTTATTTGATATAATTATGCAGGCTCAATTTACATGGTTAAAAACAGGCTTTACAACGGCTTATATTACACAGTTTCTCAAAATAACGGGCCTCCTCTTGTGGATGCAAAGTGCTACTGAATGTAATGTCACATTGTATACATTTGAACAAACAAACTCTGATTATCGCATGTCAGGCTTTAGACGTGTATTGCTGATCCCCATGAGTAGTCAGGAAGTAAGGATGGAAACCAAAAATATTGTCCTTCAAATGAAGCATAAGGAAGGATCCTGGCACTTGCAATATTCTCTGTAGCCGTATCATGCAGCTTTACAGTGTTCCGAGTAGAAGTTCTGATACTCGGTTTTCTACTAGATAATCCTCGAGGCATCTCTGCAGATATCAGATGATATTTTGTTAATGACCCAGTACCCACAGCTGGCAAGTTGGTCATGGCTTACTGTATCGCATATTTGTTTTGGCAAATAACAGTTATAATGGTGAAATATAAACCTTGCCACATTTGTTTTGAATATAAAACCTAAGAGCAGTATGATGGGAAAAAAGTGTTCAGGCTACCATATACGGTGGAATTTTTGCGGTGATAACTGGTCTACCATTTTCGCCCAAAAAAGATAGATAGACAGGTAGATAGGTAGACCATTTTATGTTTAAGCATAGGTAGATAGATAGACAGATAGAGATATTCCCATGTAAGAGACCAATCGAGCCCAAATATACTACTTCAAAACAGGAATATTAAGGTCGGTGGCCTTCTACAGTCTGAGAATGGTTGACTTCCGTAACTGCATATGCACCCTTACCAGTGCACATGGAATTCCTAACATAATGATCAAGCATGAAAGCAGGCTATCACAGACCACATCAGACTCTTTTATACTTGAAGGCATGATATTATGGAATGTTTACGGATGTAAATGTGTATTTCCTGTGTGTCGCCACTGATGACAGCCGATATGTACTCATAACACCCTTCTGTTTTATCAGAGCTAATAGAAAGATACTACCTGGCTTCTTATAACAATGACCATTATTAGAGTTGCCCGATATAACATTAGCATCTGTATGGGTTTGAGAAGAAAAGCTCAAGAGGTTGTGGAAGTTCAGAATCACATTATTCTGCATAAGGATGATAGTAATTTCATTTCAAGTTTTCCACAAATTCACATAAGTAGCTTTGGAAGAAATATTTCACGTAAGTGTAACAAGGCATTGTGTCAGGACAGGATATCTGATATCAAAAATCACCTGAGCAACAACACAAAGCTGAGAAATATGAGTTCGTACTAGTGGAATACTGGCCTAAACTCTGTTTTTGTCTGTAGAACTACGGTAAGGAAGACAGGTAACTTTTAACAGAACCACTTTAGTTTAGGCAGATCTAGAAATATTCAGAGAGTGAATGATTATAGACACCTACCAAGCACACATCTTGGCATCAGGTTTTTTAATACTCAATCAAGTAATTTTGGCATTGACATTTTAGGTAATTTCTTGTTTAATGTAGGGATTTCACAGAATGTTTTCTTATAGAAACGTATCTTAATTTATACTCTAGTCCATTACAATGTAAAAAAGTGAAGAACCTATAATGTGTAAGAAGCTTACCTCCAACTTCTGAAAATGTTCCCCAAGAGTAATCTGGAAACAGCTCACAAGTCGATGATTGAAAATTTTCACCCGCTTGAATCTCTCCTCCATATACGGAACTTTCAGGAACATCAGCTGTTATATCTTTGATGCTGACAGAACGTTCATGTGAATGGCATCCTCTAGTTTTCACATCACCTGACTCAGTCAAACACAAATTTTCAGAAATAAATGTGCCACTGCTTGTTTCAAAATTCACAAACTATTGGCCCAGTTAGAACAGGATGTCGAATATGACCTGAAGGTAATGGAGATGATCCCAAAGGGTTACCATGTAGAAAGGCAGGTACAACCCCAGATGTAAGACCTGCTCCTTCTGGAGAATTCTCAAGGCTCTCAGCTTTTTTATCGGCGTTCTGTGTGGTAGTACCGCACACTTCTACCGTGCCCTGAGTAGAAGTTTCTGGACTTACTTTCTCAACGGTCACAGTTTCTGCACATACCAGACGATACTGAGATAACTTCTCGACTGCACAAAGACAGTCCGTGTTTTACAAAGCCTGAGCATCATCTTTGCATTACTCCAGTTTCCTAGATCATTTTGTTCCTATATGGGAAACTGAAGAAGCTCACAAACACCGACTTATTTTCTGAATTCCAAAAGCATAGAATATCTAATGAATTATCTCGTTTACCTTTTGAGACTGTATTCCAAGGGTACTCAGGCAAAAGAACAGCACAAAGCCCACCAGTACAATCATCACTCTGTTTCATGATGTGATGATGATTGAGAAAGAATATCAGAAGTTACAATGTTAGCTGCACTTTCACACACATTGCAAGAAATAGTATTCACCTCAGCATCACCAGAGCTTGAATGTACTTTGTCAGAAGAATATTTCTCAACTGCACAAAGAAAGTCCATGTTTTACAAAGCCTGAGCATCATCGTTGCATTACTCTATTTTTCCTAGATCATTTTGTTCCTATATGAGAAACTGAAGAAGCTCACAAACAACGATTTATTTTCTGGATTCCAAAAGCACAGAATATCTACTGAATTATCTCGTTTACCTTTTGAGACCGTTTTCCAAGAGTACTCAGGCAAAAGAACAGCACAAAGCCCACCAGTACAATCATCACTCTGTTTCATGATGTGATGATCGAGAAAGAATATCAGAAGTTATAATGTTAGCTGCACTTTCACACACGTTGCAAGAAATAGTATTCACCTCAGCATCACCAGAGCTTGAATGTACTTTGTCAGAACAATATTTGTTCTCGAATGAAAAATGATCAGTTGAGCCTGCAGTAATGATAATCAAAAGTTGTATCCACATGAATCATACGTAATAGAAGTGGCGATTGACCTTTTCAGATTTGTTTATATTTAGTTTTCATAGCTGTGTTTCTGTCTAATGGGTAAGTTCATTTGGTTCTTAGTTTCCTTAATTAGAGGTTTAAAATTAGAGTGAGAAGTTTGCTGATGATGATTAACATCCCAGAGAGTGGATAACAACAGTTTGATAAATCTCCCATCCTCTCATTAGTAATAGGGTAGAGGACAGCCCTCAGTATCTCGATGTGGAGGAAGAACTCTGTAGAGGGGGAAGTGCATCTAACACAACTTGGGAATCAATCAACCTAGGTATGCATTGAAAACAATGCCACATAAATCACATTAAGTTTTTTATTCATCTATAGAAACCATATTAGTACTTAAGAATAGCACTGCGCCACTTGAGCATTGCCAGTAAACTTTGTATCTCAAATATGAGTAGTAATATCCTTGGCATAATCTATACCCCCATTGAACGCAAGTCACTAAATATATTGTAACATGGATCTGTATGAAATGAAACAGGAAAACGCGGCATGTTGCACCTATATCTTAGTAATGCTTAAGATCAGTGATGACCTTCAGAGTTTGGAGAGGATCCCCAAGGGTAGTCAGGGAACAAATCAGGCAGACCACCAACTTCCTCACCGCCATGTACATTCTCAATAGCCAAATTTGGAGGAGTCACTGCAGATATCAGATGCCAATATTTTGACTCTTACCCATATGTGGGGCTACTTTGAACACTTAAGATTGATTAAACAAAAACAAATCCTATGTGTTTCAGCAATTACACAAAAATCGTGTCAGGAATCAAAGTTGGGGGCAACATTTGCATATATTTTTAGGGGTTTAGGGTTGTAACAAAAAACTTTCATTATCCATATCCATCAATAATTTTGCATTGGTTCTTGTTTATTCATATTTTTGCATTGAATTAGCATCAGATATTGATTCAGATTATAAATTTGAATAAATATTCTTTTTTACTCCTGATAGGTTATAGAACATATGTCAATATTCCTAAGACTAAAACACAACACTCTCTGTCGACAAACAATGACTTGGTTTTGAATGGTTTTGCTAATTTTAATGAAATTACAGAGATGGGAATAAATGACATACTATATTATCTTTACAGAGGTGAAACTAAACAAGCGTCCATGAGTTCGGACTTTGATATCCACAAAACAGCTTCGTCATGATTCATCCATTTTCTACATAAATCAATTTCTTGGGTTTTCTCTCATGGAATCTTAATTGAAAAGAATCAATGGAAATATATACATACCCTTCCTTTGAAAGTTTCAGATTTGCAGACATATAAATTCAACTACTTTTGTTTAAACCCTAAAAGCTCATCATGTAAGCGCACAAATCATGGATGTGTACTCAATTTTATAAACCAAAAAATTCAGAATGTTCAGCAGCAAGTATACCTTTATCTTCTGAAATTACTCCCCAAGAGAATTCAGGTAAAACAATAGAGCCAAGCCCACAAGTACGATTGCTATTCTCATTCTCATAATCCACTGACTGAGGATCAACATTAGCTGGTTTACCCCCAATTGTGATAATTTCATCTGCATTGTGAGGACTATCATTTGCATCAGCATTATCAAAACTTCGAGGTACTTCATAAGACCTATGCAACTCCAATGGAGAATGATCATCTGGGCCTGCAGTAAGTGAAAACGGAATTTAATCTCAAGGACCTCGAAAATCTTAACAATAGCTAGTATGAATCAACCAGGAAAACGCTGACACTAGGGCTTACATATGTTAAGAGGATTAACTGGATGTTCGGGATATATAAGTGATAACCTGCAGAATTTTGAGATGGTGCCCAAGGGTAGGTAGGAAGCAAGGCTGGTACAAGCACACCTATACATTCTGTTCCTTTGGTTTTAGAAGATTGAATGTCCCCAGCTAGTTCAACACTCTCTAAAGTAGTATCATAATAAGGCCCAGCAATATTCTGAGTAGAAATTTCTTCACTTACTTTCTCCATACACAATTCTCGAGCAAGTCCTGTAAAAACCGATGATATTTTGACAAGATGAATGCTACTTTAGATGACTGGTACAAGTGAAAATCAGCTTACGAGATGGCTTTAGGAAATGTAAATGCACGCAGCTACGTGGTTAGTCTTCAGGTAAGCATATATTTTTTTATGAATAAGATTGGTTCATGACATATATATTACAAGTGGACCTCGAGAATCTTAACAATAGTTAGTATGAATCAATCAGGAAACCACCCTTGCAAGGGTTACAAATGTTAAGAACATGTAAGTGACAACCTGCAGAGATTCGAGATGATCCCCAAGGGTAGACAGGAAGCAACACTGCTCCAAACACATCTACACATTCTGCTCCTTTGGATCCAGAAGATTGAATTTCCACAGCTTGTTCGACACTCTCGATGGTAGGATCATGATATGGCTCAGCAATATTCTGAGCAGAAATTTCAGCACTCACTATCTCCATACACAATTCTCGAGCAATTCCTGTAGATACCAGATGAAAGTTTCACAAGAACGCTAATTTAGATGAATGGTCAAGGTGAAAACTCCAAATATGGTAGTTGCATTCAACTCAGAGGATTTCTCGAGTTGTCTTAAGCAACAGAAATATATGCAGCTAAATTGTTAACCTTAAGGTGCTTGTATAAGTTGTTACAAATGAGATTCGTTAACCACATACATATTAGCATTGTACTCACATGCTAAAATAACATAGGTTACAAACTGTAGAATCTCAAGGACTCCGAAAATCTACAATAGTTAGTATAAATCAACCAGGAACACTGTTACTAGGATTTACATATATTACGAGGATTAACTGGATCTTTCAGATATTTCAGTGATAACCTGCAGAGATTTGAGATGGTCCCCGAGGGTACGTTGGAAGCAAGGCCGGTGCAAGCACACGTATACATTCTGCTCCTTTGGATTCTGAAGATTGAATGTCCCTAGCTTGCTCAATACTCTCTATAGTAGGATCGTGATATGACCCAGCAATATTCTGAGTAGATATTTCGCCAATTGCAACTTTCTCTACCAACAATTCTCGAGTGGTTCCTGTAGATATCAGATGATAGTTTGACAAAAAGAATGTTAATATAGATACACAAGCTAGTTGTATTCAACTCGGAAGCTGTCTTGAGATGGATTTAAGAAACAGAAATGCAGGCGGCTAAGTGGTTAGTTTTAAAAGTAAGCACATAAGCTTTTTCAAATGAGATTGGTTAAACACATCAATATCAGCATTGGATAGATATGCTAAAACAGCGTATGTAAAATAATCTAATCTCACGGACCCTAAAAATCTTAACTATAGTTAGTACGAATCAACTACAAAAATATTGTCACTAAGGTTACACATGTCAAGAGGATTAGCTGGATGTTCAAGTTATAAGCAATAACCTGCAGAGATTTGAGATGGTCCCCAAGGGTAGGTAGGAAGCAACGCCAGTGCAAGCACACCTATACATTCTGTTCCTTTGGCTGGAGAAGATTGAACGTTCTCAGCTTGTTCAACACTCTCTAAAGTAGTATCATAATAAGGTCCAGCAATACTCTGAGCAGAAAATTCGTCAGCAATACTCTGAGCAGAAAATTCGTCAATCACTTTCTCCATACACAATTCTCGAGCAATTCCTGTAGATATCAGATGATAGTTTGACAAGAAGAACACAAATTTAGATGATTGTTACAAGTGAGAACTGCTACGATGCCAGTTGTGTTCAACTCAAAGGATTTCTCACGTTGGTTTTAAGAAATAGAAAATGTAAACAGCTAATGGTTAGCCTGAAGGTAAGCTCATTCGCTGTTACAAATGAGTTTGGTTAAGAATTAGACCCATATGCTAAAATAGCCATAAGTGAAAAATGCTATAACCCCAAGGACCTCGAAACTCTCAACAGTAGTTAGTCTGAATAAACCAGGACTAGGGCTTATATACGTTATGCAGATTAACTGAATGTTCGGGATATATAGGTGATAACCTGCAGCAATTTGAGATGGTCCCCAAGGGAAGGTAGGAAGCAAGGCTGGTGCAAGCACATCTATACATCCTGTTCCTTTGGATTGAGAAGATTGACCTTCCACAGCTGGTTCAACATTCTCTAAAGTAGTATTCTCAGTAGAAATCTCATCTGTCAGACTTTCCATGCACAATTCTCGAGCAATTCCTGTGGATATCAAATGATATTTTAACAAGAAGAATGCTAATTGATATGAATGGAACAAGTGAAAACTGAAAATTTGCCTGTATTCAACACCGAGAGTTTCTCAAAAGAAACAGAGGTGTATGCAGCTGGGTGGTTAGCTTAAGAGAAGCAGATAGATTGTTAAAAATGAGATTGATTGAACATATAAATGTTAGAATTGGACCCATAAGCTAAAATGGCATCAGTGACAAATAATATAATCTCAGCGACCTTGAAAATCTTAACAATAGATAGTACGAATCAGCTAGCAAAACATTGTCACTAGGGCTTTGGATATTTAGAGGATTAAATTGATAACCTGCAGAGATTTGAGATGGTCTCCAAGAGTATGTAGGAAGCAACGCCTGTGCTTGAGCAGGTGCAAGCACACCAATAAATTCTTTATCTTTGGATACAGAAGACAAAATGTCCCCAGCTTGGTCAACACTCTCTGAAGTAGTACCATGAAATGACCCAGCAATATTCTGAGTAGAAATCTCACCACTCATACTTTTCACCCACAATTCTCGAGCAATTCCTGTAATATCAGATGATATTTTAACAAAACGAGTGCTAATTGAGATGACTGGAACAAGTGAAAACTGTAAACATGCCAGTTGCCCGCTCATTCAATTCATAGGTTGAGTTTACAAAACAGAACTGTACGCAGTTAAGTGATTAGCCGTAAGGTAAGAACAAAAGCTTTTACAAATGAGAATGGTTATACACATACATATCAGAACTGGACCCCAAAAATCCTTACTATGAATCAACCAGGAAAACAGTCTCTAGGATTTCATATGACTGAGAAGATTAACTGGATGTTCAAGATATATGAGTAATAACCTGTAGAGATTTGAGGTGATCCCCAAGGGTAGGTAGGAAGCCACACCGGTGCAAGCACACCTACATATTCAGTTCCTTTGGATTCAGAAGATTGAATGTCCCTTGCTTCTTCAACGGTCTCTAAAGTAGTATCATCATATGATACACCAATATTCTGAGTAGAAATTTTACCAGTCACATTCCCCATGCTCAATTCTCGAGAAACTCCTGTAGAAATCAGATGATAGCTTGACAATAAGAAATCTAATTTAGATGCCTGGTACTAGCAAAAACTGCAAACATGACAGTTGCATTCAGCTATGAGGTTTCTAACGTTAGCTTTAAGAAACAGAAATGTATGCAGCTAAGTGGTAAGCCTTAAGGTAAGAACATAAGCTTTTACAAATTGAGATTGGTTATACACATACATAACAGAACTGGACCCCAAAAATCTTAACAATAATTACTATGAATCAACCATGCAAACACTGTCTCTAGGTTTCCATCTGGCTAAGAGGATTTACTGGATGTTCAAGATATATAAGTAACAACCTGCAGAGATTTGAGATGGTCCCCAAGAGTATGTAGGAAGTAACGCCGGTGCAAGCACACCTACACTTTCTGTTCCTTTGGATTCAAAAGATTGAATGTCCCTTGCTTCTTCAACGGTCTCTAAAGTAGTATCATCATATGATACTTCAATATTCTGAGTAGAAATTTCACTAGTCACGTTCTCCATGCTCAATTCTCGAGAAACTCCTGTAGAAATCAGATGATAGTTTGACAATAAGAAATCAAATTTAGATGCCTGGTATTAGCGAAAACTGCAAACATAAAAGTTGCATTCAGCCATGAGGTTTCTAAAGTTAGCTTTAAGAAACAGAAATGTATGGAGCTAAGTGGTAAGCCTTAAGGTAAGAACATAAGCTTTTACAAATTGAGATTGGTTATACACATGCATATCAGAACTGGACCCCAAAAATCTTAACAATAGTTACTATGCATCGACCATGCAAACACTGACTCTATGGTTTCATATGGCTAAGAGGATTTACAGGATGTTCAAGATATATAGGTAATAACCTGCAGAGATTTGAGGTGGTCCCCAAGGGTAGGTAGGAAGCAACGCCGGTGCAAGCACACCTATACATTCTGTTCCTTTGGATTCGGAAGATTGAATGTCCCTTGCTTCTTCAACAGTTTCTAAAGTAGTATCATCATATAGCACAGCAACATTCTGAATAGAAATTTCACTAGTCACATTCTCCATGCTCAATTCTCGAGAAACTCCTGTAGATATCAGATGATAGTTTGATAATAAGAAATCTAATTTAGATGCCTCGTACTAGTGAAAACTGCAAAAATGACAGTTGCATTCAGCTATGAGGTTTCTAACGTTAGCTTTAAGAAACAGAAATGTGTATGCGGCTAAGTGGTTAGCCTTAAGGTAAGAACATAAGCTTTTAAAAATTGAGATTGGTTATACACATGCGTATCAGAACTGGACCCCAAAAATCTTAACAATAGTTACTATGCATCGACCATGCAAACACTGACTCTATGGTTTCATATGGCTAAGAGGATTTACTGGATGTTCAAGATATATAAGTCATAACCTGCAGAGATTTGAGGCGGTCCCCAAGGGTAGGTAGGAAGTAACGCCGGTGCAAGCACACTTATACATTCTGTTCCTTTGGATTCAGAAGATTGAATGTCCCTTGCTTCTTCAACAGTTCCTAAAGTAGTATCATCATATAGCACAGCAATATTCTGAACACAAATTTCACCAGTCACATTCTCCATGCTCAATTCTCGAGAAACACCTGTATATATCAATTGATAGTTTGACAAGAAGAATACTAATTTAGATGCCTGGTACTAGTGAAAACTGCAAACACGACAGTTGCATTCAGCTATGAGGTTTCTCACGTTAGCTTTAAAAAACAGAAATGATGCAGTTAAGTGGTTACCCTTTTCAGGTAAGAACATAAGCTTTTAGAAATTGAGATTGCTTATGCACCTACGTATCAGAACTGGACCCCAAATTTCTTAACAATAGTTTCTATGCATCAACAATGCAAACACTGTCTCTAGATTTTCATATGGCCAAGGGAATTAACTGGATGTTCAAGATATATAAGTAATAACCTGCAGAGATTTGAGGTGATCCCCAAGGGTAGGTAGGAAGCAATGCCGGTGCAAGCACACTTATACATTCTGTTCCTTTGGATTCAGAAGATTGAAAGTCCCTTGCTTCGTCAACCGTCTCTAAAGTAGTATCATCATATAGCACAGCAATATTCTGATTAGAAATTTCACTAGTCACATTCTCCATGCTCAATTCTCGAGAAACTCCTGTAGGATATCAGATGATAGTTTGACAATAAGAAATCTAATTTAAATGTGATTGGTACTAGTGAAAACGGCAAACTTGACAGTTGCATGCAACTATGAGGTTTCTAACCTTAGCTTTAAGAAACAGAAATGTACGCAGCTAAGTGGTTAGCCTTAAGGTAAGAACATAACCGTTTACAAATTGAGATTGGTTATAAACATACATATCAGAACTGGACCCCAAAAATCTTAACGATAGTTTCTATGAATCGACCATGCAAACACTGTCTCTATGGTTTCACATGGCCAAGAGAATTAACTGGATGTTCAAGATATATAAGTAATAACCTGCAGAGATTTGAGATGGTCCCCAAGAGTATGTAGGAAGTAATGCCGGTGCAAGCACACCTATACTTTCTGTTCCTTTGGATTCAGAAGATTGAATGCCCCTTGATTCTTCAACAGTCTCTAAAGTAGTATCATCATATGATACTTCAATATTCTGAGTAGAAATTTCACCAGTCACATTCTCCATGCTCAATTCTCGAGAAACTCCTGTAGATATCAGAAGATAGTTTGACGATAAGAAATGTATTTAGATGCCTGGTACTAGTGAAAACTGCAAACATGACAGTTGCATTCGGCTATGAAGTTTCGCACGTTAGCTTTAAGAAACAGAAATGTACGCAGCTAAGTGGGTACCTTAAGGTAAGAACATAAGCTTTTAGAAATGAGATTGGTTAATCAAATATTAGCACTGGACCCACATCCTTGAGTGGAATATCCTACAAGAATATAATCTCAAAGACTTCGAAAATCTTAACAGTTTGTATGAATCGACCAGTAAAACACTCTCACAAGGGTTGCATGTGGTTAAGAGGATTAACTTGATGTTCGAGATATATAAGTAATGACCTGCACATATTTGAGATGGTCCCTAAGGGTAGTTAGGAAACAGCACCAGTGCAAGCACACCTATACGTTCTATTCCTTTGGATCCAGACGATTGAATGTCCGTAGCACAGTCTCTAAACTAGTATCATAATATGGCACAGCAATATTCTGAGTAGAAATAATGTTTTGACAAGAAGCATGCAAATTTAGATGACTGGTACAGGTGAAAACTCTAAACCTGACAGTTGCATTCAACTCAGACGTTTTCTGAAGGCAGTTTTAAGAGACAGAAATGCAGGCAGCTAAGTAGTTAGCCTTAAATTAAGCACATACGTTGTTACAAATGAGATTGTTTAATCAAATATCAGCACTGGACCCATATGTTAGAATGGAGTATATGACCGTGAATATAATGTCAACGACCTTGAAAACCTTGACAACAGTTAGTATGAATCGACCAGGAAAACACTGTCACAAGGGTTACATATGGTTAGGATGATTAACTGGGTGTTCCAGATATATAGGTGATAACCTGCAGAGATTTGAGATGGTCCCCAAGGGTAGGTAGGAAGCAAGGCCGGTACAAGTACACTTATACATTCTGTTCCTTTGGAGTCAGAAGACTGCATCGCCCCAGCTTGTTCAACACTCTCTAGAGTAGTATCATAATATGACCCAGCAAAATTCTGAGCAGAAATTTCTCCACTTACTTTCTCCATACACAATTCTCGAGCAATTCCTGTAAATATGGGATGATATTTTGACAAGAAGAATGCCAATTCAGATGAGTAGTACCAGTGAAAACTGCAAACGTGCCAGTGGCATTCAACTGAGAGGGTTTCTCAAGGTGGACTTAAGAAACAGAAATGTATGAATCTAAGAGGTTTCTAAATCACTCCAAAGAATAAGTGGGAACCATCAAAATATTCAGCAAAAATGCCACTTTGTGCGCTGGTATTAGAAGCAGACCTATTAGAATGTACGATGGCAGAGTTATTAGAACATAGATACTTTGAAATAAATAAGAACAAGGAGGGAGATAAGCTACTATATTCATTTTTGGGTTTCATATGTCATATATGTGTTCTCAGTGCGTTTGTTAATTTGACTGGGGGAAAATAATCAGGGAAATAATTTGCAATCTGTTCTTGTCTCAAGAGCCATATCAGGGCCATTAGCATTACAGCAAATAGCCATAATCAAGTCTTGCAGTGGCACTCTAACTGGGCCCAATTTTAAGGTTTTGTGAGAGATAACTATGGATATGCTTAAACATGAGCTCTAAGTGGCATAGTACCAGTAAATAGCTGCTGCTTGGAAAATACGATTTTCTGGTATTTGAACATGTGCTTGCCCGGTACCCATATGCACTGCTGAAACATGTACCTTGTGCTATGTATCCAACAAACATAAGCACAAGGTTTCGATTTTCATTTGGTTTTTCCCGATGTTCCTGTTACTAAGAAGAACAGTACCTGAACTTTTAGACTCCGGATCAGAACTTCCCCAGGTGTAGGATGGACACAGAAAAGGAAAGCATTCAAATGTCTCTCTCTCGGTAAGTATCTCGCAGCCTGTCAGTATTTGACATTGTGATTGTTACTATCAAATCTGGCAAATTTAGAGCATGAACTACGCATGCGGCATAAGAAGAATTCATGCAATAGAAGCCCAAGGGATTAGGAAGGGCTCTTGCTTGTATGTTAGATATAAGAGAAACTGACCTTTTTGCAAGAATATCGAGAAGCATGTCAAACATCCATAGGCTTCTGTGAGCTGCTCAATTCGCTGTGCTTCCAGCTCTGTATCTTCACCACTGTATTTGAGTGAGCGGCTCTCCTCTGTATAGTTTGGTCGCCTTTCAGATTCTTGAGCTAAAGTTTCAGAATACCATCTTTCCACTGATATCAGGCTCGACCTTTTCCTTTTACGGAGAATAACCGTTCTTGTTATGCACGAACCACATGTAGGGCACATCAAGTCATGTGTATTCTGATGATTCTTCAGAACTTTCACTATCTCCTCAACAATCTCTCCAGATGATGCATTTGTCTGAAGCAAGTGAGTCCAATATTCTCTCAGTTTTCCATCATCACCACTCTCTGTCTCTTCTCTATAAACCCGAGAGAAGGTCCTCTTCACATACGCATTCCCCACCATTGCAGGAGCTTCAGCAACCTGTTCTTCCACCATTTCAACTTCAGGAACCTGTTCTTCTCCTTGCGGTAGAATGATTTGTTTCTTCTCTTCATTGGTGCTCGGCATTGATTCTGAATCATCGTAGCTCTCTGATTCATGTGCATTTACTACTTCCCGGGTCGAAAAGCCGTCTTTGGGCTCAGAATTGACAGCTGATTCAGTGAGAGCAGTCCCTTCACAGAACTGCAATCTACTGTGCACAGTAACAGCTGTTTCCAATCCTCCATGTTCCTCAGAGAATGTCTCTAATCTAGAACTGGTTCCGAGTGCTTGATCTTCTTGTGCACCAGTATCTGGAACAGTTTTGACTTCCTCTATACCCTTCATCACAGCAACATGGAGCACTGCTTATTGAAATTCAAGACTCACTTATATGGATTTATCCATCAGATCTTAAACTACTGCATATGTACATATGCGTTTCATTCCACCTCTTTGGAAAATTTTCACCTTGCTTCACACAAGAGTCCCTGCCACAAAAAAAAAGAAACGGTCATGCTGGATTATGAACATTACAAAATATACCATCATGTAAGCCAAATTAGCAGCTTGAGAATATAATCAATCTTCCCACTCAAGTGAACAGCTCACAGAAACTATTGTGCAGCCCTGTAGATTCTAACTTTAATAAACAAGCAATATCAAATGGGCAGATGGTGTCTCTGTCAAAATGCATGATGTACATTGCAGTGTTAGCAGGAAAAAGTTTTAAGATTCTGAAACCTAGTGGAAAACAGTGCCCAGCTTCAGTATCCGATTTCAAAGTTCAAGGGACCACTGTGATTTCTTGATACGTTCTTGTGATTTCCCAGTGGAAATTCCCTCCTGCGGACCGAAAATTCGATGTCATGGGCTTTTTCAGTAGCTTTCACTAGACCACAAATGAAGGAGCAAACAGAAAGTTTCTACTCATGGCGGCATGCACAGAGAATTATACATGGTATTCCACCGTACGCAAAGAGCATATCCAGAGGATTAACGTCCACAACGCACTGCCAATGTCAAATTATCCGCAATCTTTCAGATGTCTTTTTTACTAGGCGTACATCTCTACCAGATTTGATCTCTCTACAGCACCAATGGTGTGTGTTAAAAATCTGAATGAGAGATGAAAACTGAGAAATCATGCCATGGCAATGCATTGCGAATCCAGGCAGAATTCAATCAGCAACGAGGATTGAGCAAAGAGAGAGAAGAAAATGGGGAATCTTGGCCTCTTCAACGTGACATACCAGACGCAAGGGACGCAACTTCCAGGGTTCAGCTCCAGGGCGTGCAGGACGGAGATCGAAAACCTGGAACGAGATCAAGCTGGAGAGTATGGTAAACGGAGAAGATACGGAGGAGAGAAAGAGGAATGAGACAGGAGTGCTTTCATATGAATCGATGCCGATGCCGATGCCAATGCAGATGCAGACGTTGACGATGATGATGGTGATGGTGGTGGTGGTGGTGGTGGTGGTGGTGAAGGTCGTGGCACACCTGTCTTATTCCCCATAGCTCTGCAGCTTCTCCGCGAGAATCCACATGTATCCATATCCAGACACGTTCGATCTCAGGGGGGAAGAAATGGGGGGGCGAGCGAGAGACATGTTGTTGACGAGCTCTGCGAAACGCAGAATCCCCCAAATCCTTCTTCTTCGCCTTCCTGTCAAGCACGTTACCACCATCACCATCTCTCCCTCTCTCTCGCACGCATCTCTCTCCCTCTCTCTCTCTCCCTCTCTCTCTCTCTCTCTCTCTCTGACTTTCTCTCTCCCTCCTGCTCTTCTTCTCCCCCATCAGCTCTGCACGAGATCACCCTCTGCATCATCATCAGCCATGTCCATGATCCAAAAGCTTCTGACAAGCTGCTGTTCAGCGGCGCAATGCACCTTCTGCTGCTGCTCCTTCTGCTGCTGCTCTTCTGCAGCTGCTTCTTCGAGCATACAGATACGTAACGTATGTACGTACAGATACAACCTTATGCCGTCGTCTTCATCTACTGCCTATACGTATCCGTATCCGTATCCGTATCCGTATCCGTGTACGCAAACCCGTGTACGATAGGTATAGGGATAGGTATAGGTATATGGAGATGTATGTTGAGCTTATGTTCTATGTATACATTGATGCGTACATGCGTATGTGTGTGTATGTATGCATGTGTGTGCATGTATGCCATGCTCGAGCCTTCTGTCGATCCACCACAGTACGTATGCATTGTGTATTGTACATACGCATGCATGTATGTATGTGTGTGTGTATGCATCATGTGCGTACATTGCAAGTCCCGGTCCCCATTCGTATAAGCGTACGTACAATGTATGTTAAGTTTATGTATTATTTATACATCAACGTATGCATATGT
The DNA here is from genome assembly GCA_037176905.1 of Azolla pinnata. Taxonomy (NCBI): domain Eukaryota; kingdom Viridiplantae; phylum Streptophyta; class Polypodiopsida; order Salviniales; family Salviniaceae; genus Azolla; species Azolla pinnata. Next base: position 23,115 of record JBBBWG010028089.1, on the reverse strand, counting down.
ACACATGTATGTACGTATGTATGCATGTATGTACATGTATGCGATCGATCCCGAGAAGAAGCTGTCGATGATGCCAAATACGTTGACCCAATCTGCGTAACCCCGCCGTTCGATCCCATCGAATACAGATTCGGGGAAAAAACAAAGGCAAGATCTGCTGTTTTTAAGGTTCCTCGACTTCCGGCATTGCTTTCCTTGGCAAATCTCGTCTTCACCCACGTCGAACACGGGAAAAGCAACTTCTATGTCGATCGCCAGATCTCCAGCACTTTGACAACTGTCCGGTCTCCATCGCCCCTGCACTTCCTCTACTCAGGCACACAAATCGATCCTTTCATTTCGCCATGCCAATGACAAGCGAGTCATCATCATCATCGCAATCATCATGTTACGATATCTCGCAATCAATACTAAGATCCCAAATGTCAGTCCAAAGTCCTGTCGCATCTGAGTAACTCTATCATCGTTGTTTGTCCCACTTGCAAATGCCAGTTTGGGGGCCAACTTGTAGTGCATTTGTATCTATCCGTTTGTCATTTTTTACCATATTTAAGGCTGGATTGAAGCCCGGACATTTCAACACCCTCTCAAGTACCTTCCAATCCAATGCTTATAAAATACACAACTTACATATTATTCTACCTGCTCTCTGAAGTTTACCTTCTAAGTTCAAAGTACAGGAAATGCTTCTTTAGTTTGCATCCCACGATCGATTAGTTTACTCTTCTTCATACAAGTATCGTATGATAGATTCGTGCCGCGACAAAGAAAAACCTGCCCCAAATTCGACAAACCACTTTCCCTCCGAGGAGAATTCTAGTTTACTTCTCCTTGATCGACATGGTTCGGAAACATAAAACTACTTGATAGATACTTGACACTCGTGAACCACATGGAATTGCGGTTGTGAAACATAAAATACACTTCTGAGCATTCTAAAAATGTGTATAAAGTTGGTAAAACACACCTTCCAAAACCACCATGGTTCGAACTTCAAACACAAAATAGACCCTACAGAAACAATTTCAACGATCAAAGATTTGAAGTCACCATAGGCGGAAACACCTTGGGGTTCGACCATTACTGAGCTGTTCGCATTGAGCTGTTAGATAGATCCATAGTCTCTACATAATCATAATAAATATCTGGATTCGACACGATGATCAAATACCTATTTGCAGCACATGATCCTTGTCACTGGAACAAGCCCAGCTTTGCTTGACGCAAAGAAAAAGAAGCGTGTACATTTGCCTTACCTGTTAAGACATTCAAACCCCACAGGAGTAAAACATAAGCAACATGCCAGGAATTGCCATGGAAGAGAACACACTTCCATGCAAGGACCATAGTAGCTGAAATTCAGATGGCGTGAGAGTTCCAGCGCTGTCAAAAAGTGAGGATTTTAACAGTGTTGGAGCCAAATAGCAAACTTTCACAGTGAAAGAAACCAAAATGTTTGGTTGTGACTGTTCGTCTTACACACCCATCATCACACAGAGTTCAACTCATTCGCCACGATGCTTTCTGCATCATCTTCATGTGCTGCATGTTTTCGCCAACGAAAACAGACCAGATCGAAATCATTTCCTATTGGAAGGTGTTTATACGGTTCAGTACCTGATAACACACAGAAAATAAAGGAAAACATGACTGACTAGTTTGTCCATTAATGTAATATGAAAAGCTCCCAAATACCACTGACTTTCTCTATATATAGAGAAACCCTGTTTTTTCTATTTCTTTGTATATTTTTGGTCAATTCCCTTTCAAGCAATGGGTTTGATCAGTAAAATGGTTGATTTTATTCCTGTTTCCTTCTTTCCATGGTTGACAAAGGACATTGGGGAAAACAAGAGGTGTACGGAATATTTTGGAGAATCAAAGAAAAACTCTAGGGATCCTTTCGAGAAACATAGAATTCAGAAATTTGTTACTTGTCTTACTGTTTTCACTGAAAATGGAAGGAAATACGTGATGGTAACACAAAGCTGCCATTGTCATGCCTGAAGAAAGAAAAGAAACAGGTAAGTTATGGCGCATTATGATGTAGTCTGAACCAAAACATTAAGTACATCACAACAGGGATCCAATCCTGCATTGGAAAACAGGATATTCCATACCAATGAGAGCTCCTGCAAAAACATCTTGCCAATGGTGCCAATAGTCATTAATTCGGGAAATGCCCACTAATAGGGCAGCTAGAAGTGGTGTAAAGACAAAGGCAACTTTGGCCACATGCCCTCGGCCATTGAAAAGTTGGAATTTTCCTGCTAGATACAGTGAGAGAAATGTCATCCCAGCAAAAGACCCTACAGAATTCAGAAAAATAAGAAAAGGAAAACCATTGAGAAGTGTAAGGATACTACGACCACAACGAAATACACAAATTTATACACAACACTAACAAGTATGAAGCATTCAAGGAAACACCAAGAAATACAGAATGGGATACAAAAATTAGTAAGTACAATATTAAGCATAAGGATACTGGAATCATCAAGAATTACATCAGATCAATAGAAATTGTTTTACCTGATGTGTGTCCACTTGGGAAACTTTTGTGGCCTTCTTTTATTACTGCATATTCACCATGACATACCACCTCTCCTGTGTCATTTCTGTAGACCTATTTGTAAGAAGCGATTGCAAAAGCCACAGACAAACTTATTTTATCTGAAATGGATGGTTTACACAAAAAGAAATATATCAGAACACTTACAGCATTCCCATCAGGAAAGCACCGCCAGAAAAAATCAGGCCGTGGACGGCCCACAGCATCTTTGAGAGAATCAGTTATGACTGCAGTGATCAAAACCGCAAAGAAAAGGCCTGAAATTGAAAGAAAAATCATATTACTGTTGGTCAATGTTTGGAATGTTAGCTGCATCTGAGCCAAAGCACAAGAGCTTACCAAGGATAGCATGGTGTAAATCGGTGATATCTTGTGTATGGAGAAAATAGCCCAGAAAAACAATGAGAGGGACGACAAAGGCAATAACCTGTAATGAGTTTCAATTCGTCAACATACAATCTGATAGATGTAAGAAGTTTTTTGTCGAACAACTCTAGAGCATCAGATTAAAACACAAATATCCTAACATGTCTGTTCTAGCCACGGTATCGATTTCATGCATTGTTTGTATGTTTGATGTGTGTTTTTAATATTTCATCCTCAATTAAGAATGCAGATAATCGACAATGTATTCCTTGAAGCAGGAGACTTCATCCCATATAACAAAACAAAAAAAAAAAACTTCTGATTACAACAGACATCTCAAGTCTTTTAACAGCTCGATCATTTCTAATTGCAGAAAAGTTTGAACATGGAAAAGGAATGTGTCACATTTTGGCATAGTTCAATTCAGACATGCATTTTGGAACCAATAGTCCCAGACAATACTAGAATCTATGCAACATGTTGAACTAATCATGTGAAAGAGATTGGAATGAAGAACTTACAGGTACTGCTTCAAAGGGAACCGTGTTTGATTTTAGAGGAAACATATAGTCTCCTATCATTGTTTTCCCAACAAATCGATAAAAAGGAGTGATAAAATTCAATACAGCATCAAGTATTACAAGACCGAAAATAGCCAGCCAATCGTGCAGATGGAACCTAAGGAGTTTGTAAGTGGCCCCTTTCAAAGTCATTTTTGCAGTATTATATGTTAGTTCAGGTTGAGGTGTCTCCATTGAAAGGTCAGTGTGTGACCCAAATTTGGCTGCAAAAGCACAAACCAATATTCAAATATAAGATTTTGTTCTTTAATTACCACAACTGATAAAACCAAGAAATGAGAAAACACTGGGAAACAAAACCAAAAAGGGCTCAATAATCAATCCCCATGATTAGTACCACTCATACAGCACCACATGATCTACTCTGTCTGTCTTTACAAACAAGCTATGATTGACATTAGATGCAAAGACACCATAAGAGTTGTGGGCTTGAATGCAATCAATTGGTTGGAGATTCTCCTTTGCATCGATACCTTCTAATTTGTTAGACACGCTACTTTCTTTAAATGTTATTAAGCATGGTAGATTCTTCTCTACAGTGCTCAGGAAATTTTGTCAGTATCAAACGTCTTCAGGAGTGCTGAAAGGCAAGTCCGAGCAGAAACTGAAGATTTGAAACATAACAATAGGATTTGAAGTATAATGTCGACTCATGTATTTAGAGCAGGTAATGAACTTAAATAGTGACAACATTCACCCCGATCTTTGTGAATCTTCACCATTCAACCATAAGCACCTTATCCTTCACCACTGAGGATTTCCTCGGCTTTCTGCTGAACAACTTATAAGAATGGACCAAAATAGTGCCTTATAAGGTTCCATAACTCATACCATTCTTACTTGATTATGCATGACAAACCACCCCCTCAACCATGGCACTTGAAAGTTAATGAAACTCTAGTAATGCATTCGTTTTACCAAGTACACAACTTCAGCATTATATAATAACGAACATTATGGAATACAAATATTAAACATCTTGAAGGTATTGATTCAACCAGTAAGTTCTTTTTGGACATTCTGGGGAAAAAAAACGTGTATTAATCTGATCAGAGCGTTAGAAGAATAAGTTCTTTACTGATAAATATCCAAAAGCTGGATCAAAGATAAAATTTCACGGCAGTATAAAGGAGATTATTACGCATAGGAAATAGACAACTATCTGAGCAACCTAGGAATTCATCAAAGAGAGTTGACCTGAGTCTGGTAATGAAATTTTAAGACCACAAATCCTTCCTAAACCAGCAGCAGTATTGCACTTCATGAGCGTAGATATTTCTTAAGCTTACAAACAAGCAAAATTTTGAATAACACGACTACTAAGGGACAGAACATAGCTGTAACAAAAAGAAGGGACAGTGCTGCCATTAGAAATTACAGAGAAATAGAAATGAAAGGCAGGCTTTATTCCTACACTTTTGATCAGATATTTCCGAGTGAGAATAAAGAGATATCTGCTGGAAAAGTTAGATCTTTGGAAAATCTACTCAAATAACTAAGATATACAAGTAAGAGAAGTAGGAGCGTGATATTCACCCATCTATCTTACAGGAACCGAGGTGTCAGACAGAATGAAACCCATTACAGACGAGAATTACTTAGGCTTCGTAACCTGCTGAGTAAACTAAGGTGTTTAACAATGCCTAGCAGCTCAGGACCTTTATGTTTATTCAAACAAAAGAAACGCAGGGAAGAAGCCGCAAGATAGGCAGCTGATGGTTTTATCTGACTGAAACAGCTAGATGTTAGAGCAAATGCAACCATCACACTACAGAAACACAGAGAGGTTACTTACTCTCGGCTCTTCAACAATGTCTTGCAAACTGAGCAAGAAAGACAGCCAAAAATCGAGCAAATAGAGGCGGCAATTGGACATCAGCTGAGCAAAACTAGGTTCTTCTGCTGAGCAGAAAGACGAGAGAAATCGAACAGGAGAGTTTGACCAAACTAACTATTGAAAAGTGCAGGCTTTCAAAGTAATGGAAGCAGGAAACGCAGGGAATGGGGGGGAAGCCTACCTGAAAATGGAGACAGCGGCGTTTCGTAGCTAATCTGATGGTCGTTCATGCCGAGGAAGAAGACGAAGAAGAAGAAGATGATGATGATGATGACGATGGTGATGATGGTGATGATGATGATGACGATGGTGATGATGGTGATGATGATGATGACGATGGTGATGATGGTGATGATGATGATGATGATGATAATAATTCGACACTCAGTTCGTTCCGCTTCGCCTCGTCGTTGATCAAGAAGAAGCAGAAGATGATGACGACGGCGATGATGACGACGGCGACGACGACGACGACGATGATGATGCTGATGCTGATGACGAAGATGGTGATCGAAGAAGCTTCCCTAAAGCTCCGGCATTCCTGCAGGGTCCTGTCTGCGTTGCGTCGGATTCGCAGCGATGGAAGCTCCGCTTCTTTCGCTAGGGTTTCGGATCATCTGCTGCTATTTCAAAATTTTGTTGCTGGCTGGACCTTCTTGACTCTCACAGTTTTGACTGAAAAATCCTTGACCGATATTTGACCTTGACTAATCCTTTGCTGAAAATGAAGGCCTTGACTAGGGTTTTAGTCAAGGATTTTGACTAGTTTTTTCAATCGAGGAGTAGAAGATCCTTTGTTGAAAATGAAGGCCTTGACTAGGGTTTTAGTCGAGGATTTTGACTAGTTTTTTCAATCGAGGAGCAGAAGATCCTTTGCTGAAAATGAAGGCCTTGACTAGGGTTTTAGTCAAGGATTTTGACTAGTTTTTTCAATCGAGGAGCAGAAGATCCTTTGTTGAAAATGAAGGCCTTAACTAGGGTTTTTAGTCAAGGATTCTGACTAGTTCTTTCAACTGAGGAGCAGAAGATCCTTTTGCTGAACGTTTGCTGAAAATGAAGGCCTTGACTAGAGTTTTAGTCGAGGATTTTGACTAGTTATTTCACCTGAGGAACAGAATATCCTTTGCTGAAAATGAAGGCCTTGACTCGGGTTTTAGTCGAGGATTTTGACTAGTTCTTCCGATCGAGGACCAGAAGATCCTTTGCTGAAAATGAAGACCTTGACTAGGGTTTTAGTCAAGGATTCTGACTAGTTATTTCAACTGAGGAGCAGAAGATCCTTTGCTAAAAATGAAGACCTTGACTAGGGTTTTAGTCAAGGAATTTGACTAGTCATTTCAACCTGAGGAGCAGAAGATCCTTTGCTGAAAATGAAGGCCTTGACTAGGGTTTTTAGTCATTGATTTTGACCAGTTCTTTCAACTGAGGAGCAGAAGATCCTTTGCTGAAAATGAAGGCCTTGACTAGGGTTTTAGTCAAGGATTCAACCGAGGAGCATAAGATCCTTTGCTGAGAATGAAGGCCTTGACTAGGGTTTTTAGTCAATGATTTTGACCAGTTCTTTCAATTGAGGAGCAGAAGATCCTTTGCTGAAAATGAAGGCCTTGACTAGGGTTTTAGTCAAGGATTCAATTGAGGAGCAGAAGATCCTTTGCTGATAATGAAGGCCTTGACTCGGGTTTTTTGTTGAGGATTTTTTACTAGTTCTTCGACCGATGAGTAGAACATAACGTGACTGAGTGCTGAGTTTTGGCCGTAGTAGAGCTTGACCTCAGTTTCGATTGAAATCTTGAATGATGAGAAATTCGATCAGAGCTCGAGTGACCAAAGATCGATTGTAAAGGAGCTAGGCTGTAGCTCAAATCGTGAAGGGTTTTAGTTGAGGAATTCAACTAGGTGTATTGACCACGGAGAGAAAGGATGCAACTGAGCACTGAGTTTTGGCTAGAGTAGAGCTTGACCTAGAGCTCAGCAGATCCGTTTTCACTGAAAGCTTGATCGACAAGAAATCCTTCACTGACAATGAATATACGAGGGTATCATCCATCATAAAGCATCATTAGGATCGACAAATTTATTAATCTAGCAAATATTATCCTAACGGTTTGACAACATCGAACGATATAGAGACGGTGCTCTAACTCTAATAATTCGGTTTTCACAAGATTCGGGCGAGAGAACTCTTTTATACGGTCGATAGGTTGCAACTTCTGTGGAACTACTCAACCGTTTGATGAACTTTCCTCCCTCCTCCAGAAAGAGGGAGTGTGTAAATCGACCTAATGTCCCTCTTCTTAGGTCATGATCGTGATATTGCAACGTCTGTAGCCCTCAGGCATTTGTCGTTTTATAACTAATGATAGGATCTTCGCTTAAAAACAATAAAAGAAACAAAAGAAGCTAGCGCATTCTACAGTGGCCCAGGTTTATTTTTCATTCATACTAGTATTAATGGGGTGCACTGTACACAAATTTGTCCAGCATGTGTTGAAGCAAGCGTCATACAAGATCAAAGCTTAGCTCGAACCTATATATCTCCGGAGCATACCGCAATACACGTTACTACAAACTATACAAAGTTTGGAGTCGGGAAAAACTTGTGTCATCCAATTCCGTCCGTTGCAAATCGACGTTGCCCCTCGAAAGGGAAAGCCCTCGTCGGCGAGGCATAACACCATTGCGGGTGGAGAAAAATCCCCCGGTGCGAGATTTCTCGCAAATTTCAGGAAGCTCCTGCACAAAAAAGAACCAAAAACAAAAAAAAAACTCAGAAGCAACTTCCAAAACAGCTCAGAAGCAGCTTCCGGTATCAATCACCTCAGCATCAGTGCTGGCGCAAGCAGCGGTGGGCGAGAAAAGGCCAGATTGGACAATGTCTGCCGGGGCGAAGAAGACAAAAGGCGTGGGTCGGGGAGAGAAGCTGTTGTGTCGGGCCGACATGTGGCAGCTGGTGCCACAGATAGATACAGAAGAGTAGACAGAGTTAGGCCAGGGCAGAAGAGAGAACCGAAAAGAGGACAGACCACACCGGTGCTTGTAATGGTGCCGATGTTGGTGCTGGTGCTGGTGCTGGTGCTGGGAGGTAGGTATAGAACGGAATCGCAATTGAAGTTAATGAAGGGGACAAGGAGGAATTGAGCCCTCGCCAACCGAAATAAAGCCGATCCCCCCGACCGTATTCGACCCACCGTCCTCGGGCGGTGGCGTACCTGGTAAAAGAAGCGCCCGGTAACATCCGCCCCGCCCCGTGTGTGAAACCGCCGAACCGATGCTGCTTCTTCTTCATCCTCCCTCCTCCTCCTCCTCCTCCTCCTCCTCCTCCTAATCATCTTCTTCTTCTGCTTCCTCTTACTGGTGGCTCTTCCCGTGTTTCCCGCGCATTGAAGGCTTTCCTGCCCCCGACATGTGCCTCCTCCGAACAGTGAATACAGCGAAATTCTATAAAGAGAAAGAAAGAAAGAAAGAAGGAAAGAAAACCCCCTTCTGTCGTCCTCGTCCGGAGCCCAATCAAAGAAAAAAAGAGAAGATTGACAGAAACCGTTGCCCAACCGCTCCAGAGAGCATCGATCCGACCCCCGGTTCCCGCTAGACGAGCCTCCCAGAAGTGCCCACTGAGAAATAGAGAAGCTATAAGGTTGTTGCTGGAAATGTCGTGGAATGCATTGCAATGCAAAGGAAACGGTTGGTTGGGGGTTATAGAAGGAGAACTCGAATACCATCGACTCGTAAAGTTGGACTCTCTTACATGATCGGTTTCCCACTTATCTTACCTTTAAATCATTCAAATTAGTCTTCACGCCATTTTCATAGGAGGATCAGTTTCCCCTTCCTTGAATCATTCAAATCGGGTCTTCGCACCATTTCCTAGGATGATCGGTTTCCCACTTATCTTACCTCCAACTCGTTCGAATTAGCCTTCGTATCATTTCATAAGGTTGGCTCATTTTTATTTTTTTTTAACCGCATCTGACAGCGAATGAATGATCGATACTAATGTTCCATGATGAGCATCGGAAGGCAGAGATACATCTGGCAAGGTCTAGTAGCTCTCGCATTACGGACCTCGCTCAAAGGGCAACAGTAAAGGAAACGCATGCCTCTGCGGAATACTGACCACCAACGGAAGGTGAAAATGTACAGTCGAGATGAGAACGCTCCGATCCGGCTCTCGCAGTTCTGCAGGGACGCGATCGTTCATATGAATGCATTCACATGCATCGTCCACACATGCATTCACATACATGCCCCTTTCTTCTTCCTTCCTTCCTTCCTTCCTTCCTTCTTCTTTTCTGTCTCGGAAGCCCTAGTGTGAATGCGGACAAACGTCGCTCCGCATGAACAGTGCCGCGAGGTGTTATTGCCCCGGTCCCCAGAGAAGGAGGTTGGGAGGGGTGGGTCCATTGGCATGTGCCACCTCTTCCTTACCCCGAGACACGAGACAATGACGATATATATGATTTTAGCAGGTGCCCTTTCGTATTCGTCGGGGCAGTGGCGAAGAAGAGCAGGGAAGCGGATCGAGAGGGGTTCGAAGCCTCTCGTCTCCTCGCCCTAATAAAACCCTAAAAAAAACCTGGGGAACCCTAAAACCCGTAAAAACCCTGCATCCCCTGCATGCAGGCCTCGGCTTCGACGCAGACAAGATTCGTGCAGGGAGCCAGTTCGCTGTGCCCATCTGTTGGTCTCGTCCCTCCGACGAAACCGCTGCTGCAGCGATCGAAGCGAACTTCGAAGGCACGGCTCTTCCCCCTCCGATTGGCCCGAAGAGAAAAGCCCGATGCCGATGCTGTCGATGACGTATCGTCTACGTATTTGTGTGTATATATATATAGATATACATGTATAGGAGAAACGACAGTCATGATAGATGTCTTCCTTCTTTGGACACAAGATGTACATTTATGTCTAGATCATAATAATACCAACAACAATAATGGATGTGTGGAAAAGAGAAAAGAGAAAACAAGTGGTTGTAGCCGGGCTCGAACCCTGGTGGGTTGGGGGGGGGGAGAAAAAGAGAGTGAGAAGAGCTTTTGCTTCGCAAAGGGACAGTAAAAAGCCAGACCTGTTTATTTTTTTCTTTTGCAAGAAGCCAAGTTTCTTGGAACCACACACACAAACAAACAATTACACAACAAAAAAAGGAACAATTTAAAACACGGCGCTTGGGAGAGGGGACATAGTTATTATTGGTAAAAACAAAACCCTAGAAAAAAAACAACAAAAGGAAAGGAAAAGAAAACAGAACAAATCACCAAAGGGCATAAGAATAACAAAACAAAACAAAACAAACGCAGCCCAAAAAACAAAAAACAGCAGCAGAAAAGCACCCCCCCCCCCCCAAAAAAAAACAAAACACAAAGCAAAAGAAAAAGAAAGCGAAAACCGAAAGAGAAAATCAAACCATATTATGAGGGGCAGGAAAACAGGGGAGAATTTGAACGATAGGAGCATTTGAGAAGAAGAAAAAAGAGGAGGAAGAAAATATCGATATCGAGGGGGGGGTAATGGTTAAAAGAAAACAAGGCGATTTGGATGGCGAGATGGTAAAAAACCAAAGAAGAAAACAGGAATTGGACCAATAGGAATGGGATTACGACGAACTTAGAATCGGGGAAGGATTGATTCCTCATTAAAATCAAGAGGGCATATGAATGAATAACCAACAAACATCCAAAAAAAGGCAAAATCAATAGGAAAGAGAAACCATTGAATGAATACACACACCGAGCCCCCGTTGCTATTGCTATTAATTTGGTTACAAAAAAAAAGAAGAGAGAGCATTGTTTTGGGAGTATTTGTGCTCTTGCCCCCCAAATCTTTGGCTCTGTTAAAACAAAACAAACGAACAAACAAAACAACAACAACACACACACACACACACAAAAAAAAAAAACAAAAGGCGCTGCGCAAGCAAAAGAAAAAAAACAAGAACAATTCCTTCTTTTCATCTTTCCTTTTTTTCAAGACTCAGGAAAGAGCGAGCAGCGGTGTATATTAATATATACACACAAATTGGGGTAGAAAGAAAACAAAAACATTCCTTTTGTTTTAATAATTAGAGCAGTGCGTGTGTGTTTTATATATACATATATATAAGGTATAAATCGCTTGCGTGACTAGATAACAAAGAAATAAAACAGAGAAAGGGCGACATTCCTCCTTTTTTTCTTTTCGTCTTTCTGTTTTTTTTTTGGCGTTCTTTTGTGCAGGAAGGAAGGGAAAGAAAGAAAAAAAACACGGGGAGGAAGAGAGGGGAACAATTGTCAGATGAAACCGAGTCGCGTTTGCTAATGGGATCTGTTTTCCAATCGATTGATCATATTTGTTGTATATGGTGCTCCTCTGTGTGTGTGTGTGTGTGTGGAAACAGAGAAAAACCAAATTCCCGTGCTAAATCGCCTGATTAAAACCAAGTTCACGTGCTAATCAATCAATTAATTAGGTTCTGAAATGGCTAACTTTAGTTAGTCGAATGTAGCAAGGGAAGTGATTGGGATCGGTCAGTGGGAAGCGATTGATTAGGAATAGAATCGATTCTGGCGGGATTGATCGGGTGTTCGTTTTTAGCGGAAGATAAGATTAGGCGTTAATTTGAAACCAGCGGTTTCAGTAGGCGTTAAAAATGTAACTTATAATTTGGGTAGGCGTTTTTCTGGTAATTCTCCCCGGAAAAAAGAGCCTGACGGAATTACGAACCGCATTTTAGCGCCCACCAAAGCATACAAACTACAGCAAATCAATGAAGCCTGGCTTTTTAAGCTTAACCGATCGAGTAACGCCAAATCGATTAGCATCGAATTAAACAATCGATGTGGCGCTCTCAATGGCCACCCCAGATTAGCACGGCGATCAGCGAATCGGAGTCCGAAGTTACCGGCGAACAAACGAGGCGAATGTGAATTCATCGAACGCGAATCGATCGGATGCGATCGGCGGGAACATACGGAAGAATCGATCCTCGCAGAATTAAGCGGGTGCTAGTTAGTTAATTAAGAGTGTGGCGGATTAGGGCGACGCGTGGTAATAATCATTTCCGATTCTTAGGAATGTGAATCTGGTTTCTTATATTTACGGTTCAATTCGGAATGCTGCCCTTTTTTCTTTTTTGCGTTTTTTGTTTTCCCTGCCCTCGGAAATTGGCGAAGTTATTTTTGGTTTTGTTTTTTCGCAGGTCTCGTTTAGAAAAAGAAAAAGAAAAAGAAAACGAAAAAGAAAAAGAAAACGAAAAAAAAAACCAAAACCAAGACGAGCAGAGAGAATCGAGGGAAATTTCCTTTTCGTTGCGGTTTTTTTTTTTGGCTGTTTTGTTTTTTTGACTTCCTGTTTTTTTGCAGAGAGAGGAAAAAAAAAAACAAGAAGAAGAAAGAAGAAGAAGAAAGAAGAAGAAAGAAGAAGAAGGAGATGTCCGTGTGTTGGTGCGTAGGTTTTCCAGTAATTTTGTTTTGTTTTTCCTTATTAATTTTTCTTTTCTTTTTTCCCCTGACTTTTTTAGCACGCATGGACACAGGCGGTCTAGAGAGAGAAAGTCTAGAGAGAGAAAATCCAGAGAGAGAAAGTATAGAGAGAGAAAATCTAGAGAGAGAGAGCGAGCGTGTTCGAGAAGCTCTCCTCTCTCTTCCTTCTCTCTCCTCTCTCCTCTCTCTTTCTCTTTCTCTGTCTGTCTGTCTGTCTGTGTCCCTGTCTCCTTCCTCGCTTCATTTCTGTAAACCCTAAAAATACACCATCGCCCGCTCAGAGACACAGGCGACGAAGAAACTACCTCCGTCTCCATCTCCATCTCCATCTCCGTTTCCGCCTTCTCCTTCTCCTCCTTCTTCTGCTGTTTCTGTTTCTGTGTGTCAGCTGCCTCCTCCCTCGCCATCGCCACCGAGCTCCCTCTTTCTCCCTTCCGCAAATGCAGCCCGCCATCGCCAGAACGCGCGCTTCTTCGCCTCCTCCCCCTTTCCTTCGCAAGTAAGTCACCTGTGCTCTCGTCTTCCCCTCCATCGCCGGCTTCCCTCTTGCGTTCTGTGTACTGCATTTCTCTCTCTCTCTCTCTCTCTCTCTCTCTCTCTCTCTTCCTTGTTGTCCTCTTCTTTCCCCCCCGCATCGAGTTAGGGTTTCTGTACACTCTCCTCCGCCTTCCCTTTCTGTTTCTGCACAATCTCTTGTGCAGGTTTGGCCAGATTCTTCTTCTTCGCCTTCTTCTTTTCCGGCTTTCTCTTCACCTGCGCCTTTCTCCCCGATTCCGGAGCTGACAGCTGAGGCCTGTGCCAATCTCGTCTGCACCATTCCTAATTCCTCCTTTTCTTCTTCTCCTCCTTCTCCTTCTCCGTCTTCTTCTTCTTCGATACAGGTCTCGCCACATCCTTCCCCTTCCGTTCTTCTTCTGATTCCTCCTGCACCCCCGCCCTGCGAAGAAAGAATGGATTAGCTGGAAGCCGAAGCCTGTGGGGACCGTTTCGACATCCATCGAAAATGGCAGGTCACAATTCCTTCTCCTTCTCCTTCTCTGTCGACCTCTAAACGCGTCTTACTCTCCTAGCTTTCTGCTGCTGTTCTTCTGGGACAGACTTCGTCAGATTCTTCTTCTCTTTCTGCTTCTGCTTCCTCGGGCAGCTTTTGCTTACCCGTTTCCCGAGACAGTGAAGTGAGTTAGCTAGCAGGAATTTGAGTCCTGTGCAACAGAAACACCCTCGCCGTCGTGCCATCTCCTCCTAATTGATCACAAGCTCCGCGTTTGCTCTTCCGGTCCACTGTAAACTGATTCATTCTTCCTTTGCTGGTCTAATACAGCTGATTTCTCCTGCTACCTCTTCCGGCGATAGGATTCTCCATACGTATTCACGAATTCCGATACGCTCCATTGCTATTCTTCTGCTTCCGCTTCTCATGCATAAGCCATTTCTATCCAGCTCAACGCTGATTCTGTCGTCATGCCGTCTGGTTCTTTCTCCCCCATCAGAGACTAAGTTACCTAAAAAATTTTAAGACTTCTGCCACGTCTCACTCTTTTCTCCACTACCTGTGAAGTTCGTCCTTCTTCTTCTTCTTCTTCTTCTTCTCTTGTGTGTTACTTCTCCACTGTGCGTGCTCCTTACCGTGAATCCATGTCTCTTCCCATGTTTTCTCCCATTCTTTTTTCAAATTTCCCTCTTTCTCTATTCCGCTATGTGGTGGCAGGCAGTTCAGCACAACATATCTTCTGCCAGAAAAACATCGAAGACAGCACATTAGATCCGTTTCTACCTGCGCATGTATGAGCTATGCGATCTACCATCTTACCTGACTCCCTTAGACCACTTGTCTACTCTCCCCTGGATTAATGCCCGGGCCTAGTTCACATCCAGCAACTATAAGTAACTTCAACATCACCAATCCATTAATGGCAGAACGCTATTCGAGCTCAGTGGATGATAACGATGGATCAGTTGGTAACAACGGCCATAATAGTAGCAAGGGCGCCGTTGATCCTCAGCTATGGCATGCCTGTGCAGGTTCTCAGGTTCAGCTTCCCTCCGTCGGTTCATCTGTTATCTATTTCCCTCAGGGACATGGAGAACACGCCGCCTTACCTTCTGATTTCTCTCTAGGCTGTCAGAGAAGTAGTTTTGCTTGCCGTGTTCTCTCAGTGAAGTTTCTCGCAGACAAAGAAACAGACGAGGTTTTTGCACGCGTTAGGCTACAGCCAGAGAACCTGAATGCGAATGACTGCAGTGCCGCTGTGGATGATGCTGCCTTGCCATCACATTCATCTTCGAACACAGGGAAGATCATATCCTTTGCAAAGACCCTTACGCAGAGCGATGCGAATAATGGTGGAGGATTCTCTGTGCCCCGCTACTGTGCAGAGACAATCTTCCCACGCTTAGATTACAATGAGGATCCACCTGTCCAGATCGTTCTTGCGAAGGATGTCCACGGGAAAGTATGGAAATTTAGGCATATCTACAGAGGCACGCCTCGCCGCCATCTGCTCACCACTGGGTGGAGTAATTTCGTGAACCACAAGAAGCTTGTAGCTGGAGATGCTATTGTTTTCCTGCGCAGTGCGAATGGAGATCTCTGTGTGGGTGTTCGGCGCTCCACCAAGGGAAATAGCGGAGGAGATTTCTCTTCTGCCTGCGCTTCATGGCATCATTTAGCATCAGCTTCCATCTCTGCTACTAGATCCTTGAGTTGGGGATCAAGCATGGTGGATAATTCCTACAATTTTATGGATAATGGATCAGGAATACCGCTTGTCAGCAGGCCGAAGACAGATATGCACACGCCATCGAATGGTTTTGCTAGGAATCAGGCTCGAGTAACTCCTGAATCTGTTGTCGAAGCTGTGACTTTGGCCGCATCAGGAGAGATTTTTGAAGTGGTTTACTATCCGAGGGCTACCATTTCTGAGTTTTTTGTGAAAGCAAGTACTGTGAGGTCCTCTCTGCAACAGAGGTGGTCTCCTGGTTTGCGTTTCAAGATGGCAGTGGAGACCGAGGATGCCTCTCGAGTGAGCTGGTTTGTGGGCAGTGTCTCAAAAGTAGAAGAGGTAGATCCTCTACGGTGGCCAAACTCTCCTTGGAAGATACTCCAGGTATGCACCTCCATATCTTTCTTAGATGAGCACATTGCAAATTATTGTAAGTGGTAATATTATCAGAACTTAAGGGTGTGAACACTCTATGAGCGTTCAGGAATAATTTTGTCTAAAGGCCTCCCAAGTCTCCTTCGCGTGCATGAAATAATGGAACACATAATTTAGGATCCGTAGGCTCATTAAATTGTTCGTGATTTTGACAAGATTGTTTAATTTTCTGTCTTGTTTGATTCGAATCTACCAGCACATTTGTAGAGCAAAAACTTGGATGGTGTGGTATCAAGGGTCTTTAAACTTCGATGATACGTATAGCAATGTCCTCACTCTGATAAGATCCTCACTATCTACTCAGAGAGTGCATCACTAATTTTGTTATATTATTATGGACGGAAATCATTCAGGCTGCCAAAGAAGGCTAGAACAGGATGGTTTGGGATGGGCGGTGCAGAGGTTATTTTTCTCTAAAAGAAAACGATCATCGTACTGTTTTGTGAGCGAAGTGCATCTTGACATAGTTGATTTTGCTTCAAGGAAATTCATAATCTGCCAATATCACTAAAAGACCATAGAGCTATCCCGAAGTAGACACAAACATGTGAATATCTGTCATCATACTGTTATTGCGAGTGAAGTGCATCTTGGTGTGGTTGATTTTGCTTTGAGGAAATTCATGAACATGTTTAGTATTAAATAATTGTTTCGCAACAGGTGACATGGGATGAGCCAGACCTATTGCAAGGAATAAATAGGGTGAGTCCTTGGCAAGTGGAGATTGTTTCTCCGATACAGCTCCCGCCTATTTCTTTTCTAAAGAAGAAGCTTAAGTTTTCTCCACCATTGGACATTCAATTTGATGGCCAAACCTTAAGTGATCTATCGATGCCTTCCCTTGCGAATAATATAAGGGGGCCGAACAACATTTGGCAGCATCGACCGATTGACTGTGTGCCTACAAGCATGCAGGGAACCAGGCAAAATCAACACGAAAATCAACATCAGAATTTTGGGCTTTCTATTCAACAGCCAACTAAATGTCAACAAACCATATCATTACTGAATGCTTTTTATCAGCAAAAAGATGCACCAGCTGTTAATATAGACGTTCCTGATGATATTCATGAAAGGGATTTCTTTGGTCAACGTAGTAGTTCGACTACTCAGAGTGTACGTTCTGGGTCCTTGGTTGTTGGAAATACTTCATACAGCCAGCCCACCAGTGTGATTAGTTGCAATAGAGATGGAAGCCCAGGTGGCAAGAAAGCAACATTTGTGTTGTTTGGGAAGACAATAGATGCATCTAACTCCTGTAGTTTTGAGTTATCAGGTGGGAGCAAATCACCAGATAGCATTAGCCCTTCTGCTGTTTCAGATAGAAAAGGACCCAAAGTATATGGCAACAAGATTCCTTCAGCTCCTAGTCAGGCTGGTGTGTATCTATCAGCTGAGAAAAAACCTTTCTTATGCTCGCTTGCTGAGGATGCTCCATCAAACCACTGCAAAGTCTACAACGAGGGTGATGATGTTAGCTGGAGTGTGGACCTTTCAAGCTTCACATGTTTTGAAGAATTGTATGAAAAGCTAGAATCCATGTTTGGTGCGGACAAGTATCAATTTGTGAACCGCCTTGTGTATTTGGACTCGATGGGCTTTCCTCGATCAGTTGGAGAGGAGCCGTACTGGTAAGGGTTTTATGTTTGCTACCTTCGAATGCAACATTATGAAATTTACAGCAATTGACAAAATCTGCATTTTGACAGGGATTTCTCGAGGAATGTTAGAAGGTTAAAGATTCTCTCAGAATCAAGCAGCGAGAGTGCCACAAAGTCCGACTAAAATCCTTTTCCCCTTTTTTGCGTCGAATAAGGTAGATGGTTCGCCATCATGAAAGAGGTTAGGGCCGGATAATTTGAAGTTCAAATGTAAAACCATTGTGTACCTTTTATGTTAAACTGTGTCACATATCCGAATCTTGGCAAGTCACAAGATTTTTATAGCTGAAATGCTCTGCTTTCTCTCTCTCTCTCTCTCTCTCTGATTGATCTTTTTTATGTTTATCCGGTGAAGGTTCTATTGACTGACTATTCCTGCAATAGTGTCAAGTATGGTAAATGCAAGCCTTGAGTCGGAGTTTATGGGTTCAAAGCTTTCTTAGACTAGCATTTCAACAGTCTCTTCTCTTTCAGAGGCCTTCTTGGCTCACAGTTCAAGGAGTTACGATTTGAACTGGAGCTTTACTTATTTTCAGCTGATTTTCAGCTATAGGGATACATATTGCTTATACTAGGAAATGTGTTTCTCAGAGGAAAAAAGAGAAGAAAAGTTTTGTTTGTACCAATGTATCTGATATATTGAGAGTGGATGGGCACTTCAAAAGGGTTCTCCTCATCATTGTCCACCTACAACTGATGTAAGGACGTGCGTATTATAAAAGTTGCAGAAAATCATGATTGTTTCCACCTTAGGTTCCTGTCTCCCAAAAGTGATGATAAGACAACAATGTCGCGGACGGATGGAGCTTTTCTGTTGCACCACTGCTTCAGAATAATATGCAGCAGAAAAAGGTCGAGCAACTCTTCTCTCTTTCTATAATTTTTTAACTATTCTTTGCATTCCTGTGGTCTGTACATTCGTGTTGCGTTTGACATGATGTGCAAGTGATCATCATAACTTTGGTCACTTCATCTGTATACATATCCAGACTCAATACAAACGCAATATTATATGTATGTAATGTATGTATTGCAGTGCTTTTGTTTATCATTTGTTGCATTTGGCACGGTGTGCGAGTAAACATTTTGGTCTTGAACCTTTGATTGTTGAGAAAGGCACATACTGTGTTGACTTTGGTTTTTCCTGCACATGCTTGCTTGCATCAATCAATCAAAATTCACATTTGACACTGCAGTCTCAATGATTGGATGAGAGGTGCCGTCCGAGTGTGTACTGTATCCACGGTATGCATTCGTTCGATGTTGCGTTCCTTGTTAGACAAGTTAGGAGATGAGCACATGTCGTGTTCCTTCTGGATTGCACAGAACAGGAAAAAATATGTACAATTTGAATGGTCATGGCAAGCGTTTTGTTGTGGAAGGAAGGAAAGCAGAACAAGCATCAACTTCTTTTGATCTCGATGGCAGTGGTTTCTGATCCTTGAGACTGCATGTTTCTTCATTAAGAAGCGGGGATCAAATTGCACATCGTATGCTCGATTGGGGATCATCGCACGAGAAGTAGTTAATATTCTGCCATTGCCTGCAAATGCTATTTATCGGTTGTGATCCAACCTCGTCGAGCGATGATACTAGACTTGAATTTGTAGTTGGAAGAAAATTCGATATATATTCGATTCATGTGGTAGCGTCGGGTATGAAAAAAGCGAGATGGAATGGATGGCCCCACAGTTGGGTCTGATGGCTGGTTTAGCGTGCGCATAGAACAGATTACGGTTCCTGGTCGTCATCAGATCATTACTCTTCAAATGTCCTTGAACTCGTCATCAAGTCGACAGTAAGCATCAGAGTCGGGACCCCACATTGAGAAGAGTTTTATAGAACCAAGAACCGAGATCGGAAGACAATCATTGAAATTGATCGAGATAGCTCTGTCTATGTGAGCATTGCTTGGCCATCGAGAATACTAACCATTAGCGATCATGTTTGATATGATTCGTGGCTCTTTCTAATTCGTGTGCCGAGTCTACCATGATGTACGATGACTCGGGACAAATGTAATTGTATCGTGACTTTGGCTAGCCGATCTGGCTTTCAGCATTCGTACAAACTCTGTAATCGTCGAGTGTTCGTTTGTTTCGATTATTAGTTGGCTACTCATTGCAGAAAGCTGAACTTTTGAGCCCATCGAACTTCTTGAGACACAATATCCCAAATCCAAAGCTAATGCCTTATTCAAGTGCTGGTGGAGCGAGTTCGGATAGAATTCGCCGTGAAATGAGAGTCAGCCGGAACAATTGAAGCTTCGAAGAGACATGTTAAAGATGACCGTTTGTTTTCGATTACGTAATTGTCCAGTCAAGTCATCCAATGGCTCTTCAATCTGCCGCCGCAGAATGTCTATGTGTTCTTTGATCTTCAAATTTCCCTTTCCTCTGGCGACGCGCACTTAAACGCCCTTGGTTTCTGCTGCTTTAATCGAGCACGATGTGCATAATTAGCACTAATCACATAACAATCAGTCATAATTACTAATTGGAGTACAATCGGTCTTAATTACTCTAAATCATATCACAATTAGTCTTCGGAAGTATGTACTAATCACATTACAATTGGTCTTCTGAAGTATGCACTAATCACGTTACAGTTAGTCTTCTGAAGTATGCTAATGCTAACGGTTTGCCACGTGTGAATGACACGTGTCAGCCGGACAGGTGCCCACTTGGGAAGCTTCTTCTCGAACCTTCTACATGTTTCTAGGCCTCTCTGAGAAAATCCGTAAAACTCATCTTCGAATCCGTCTGCAACCCTACGCCATCGCCATTTCTTCGCACGGCCCCGAAGATTTTCTCAACTGAAACGATAGCTCGCTCCGCCTTTCTGCTGCTGTAAATCTGCTCAGATCCGATTCCCGCTCCCTGTGACATCCGCAACGACGCCCAATGGCAGCCAAAACCGAAGGCAAAGCTATCGGGATCGACCTCGGAACAACCTACAGCTGCGTGGGAGTGTGGCAGCACGATCGTGTGGAAATCATCGCAAATGATCAGGGGAATCGCACCACTCCGTCCTATGTGGCTTTCACTGACACCGAACGCCTCATCGGAGATGCCGCCAAGAACCAGGTGGCCATGAATCCGCACAACACCATATTCGGTAAGCAACTGATTTTCTGCTCTCGACTGGCTAAGACAGCATTAGCTCTCGCGATTTCATTTTGCGGTCTTAACTCCTTTGAAATTCTCTGTTATTCATCTATAATATGCCTGTCTATGTAATTGCTCGGTTGGTGAAGAATTTGTTGGAAGCCTTCACGTAACGGCCTCTGCAGTGATGTTTATCAAACTGCATGCAGTGCTAACGAGCATATCTAGTTACAGTTCCGGTAGCTATAGCTCGAAAAACATTTGAATATGTTGTTGATACCATGATTTTCATGGTCCTGCATAATAATTATGCATTGAGGATCATATGTTTGAAAATTATGCTGGAGGAAATTAGGGTATGGCATGACATATGTACAAGTTCAAGTTTTTAAATTTTTTATCCGCTGAAACTTGCTTTTATTTTGGATTTACATGGTTTGACAAGCTTCTGGCGCTGCAAGCTGCATTGAATTCTGTCTGACTGCCTAGCATTTTCATATTTTATTTCTCTCACAGATGCAAAGCGTATGATTGGTCGGCGCTTCTCCGATGTTTCTGTACAAAACGACATGAAACTTTGGCCATTCAAGGTTATCTCTGGTCCTGGAGAGAAGCCAATGATTGTGGTAACGTATAAAGGTGAGCAGAAGCAATTTGCCGCTGAGGAGATATCGTCCATGGTTTTGGTCAAGATGAAAGAAATAGCAGAAGCGTACTTAGGATCAACTGTGAAGAATGCAGTGATTACCGTCCCTGCTTACTTCAATGATTCTCAGAGGCAAGCTACGAAAGACGCAGGTGCTATTGCTGGTCTAACTGTGATGAGAATCATAAATGAGCCTACTGCGGCTGCGATTGCATATGGATTGGACAAGAAGTCTACGAGTGTCGGTGAGAAGAATATTCTTGTTTTTGATCTTGGAGGAGGAACCTTTGATGTTTCTCTCCTCACCATCGAAGAAGGAATATTCGAGGTGAAGGCTACAGCAGGTGATACACATCTTGGCGGTGAGGACTTTGACAATCGAATGGTGAATCACTTTGTTCAAGAATTCAAGCGCAAGTATAAGAAAGATATAAGTGGAAATGCCAGAGCTCTCCGTCGTCTGCGTACAGCTTGTGAGCGTGCCAAGAGGACCCTCTCATCTTCCTCACAATCAACGATTGAAATAGATTCCTTGTATGAGGGTATAGATTTCTATTCCACCATAACTAGAGCTCGGTTTGAAGAGCTCTGTATGGACCTATTTCGACAGTGTATGGATCCGGTGGAGAAATGCTTGAGGGACGCAAAGATGGACAAGGGGCAGATAAATGAAGTAGTACTTGTTGGAGGGTCGACTCGGATTCCCAAAGTGCAACAGCTGTTGCAAGACTTCTTCAATGGCAAAGAATTATGCAAAAGCATCAATCCTGACGAGGCCGTCGCCTACGGAGCTGCTGTTCAGGCAGCTATATTGACCGGAGAAGGAGATGAAAAGGTGAAAAGCTTATTGCTTCTTGATGTTACTCCTCTCAGTTTGGGGCTCGAGACGGCGGGAGGTGTTATGACTGTTCTTATCCCAAGAAACACTACGATACCTACGAAGAAGGAGCAGATATTCTCGACATATTCAGATAACCAGCCAGGAGTGCTGATTCAGGTGTATGAAGGCGAGAGAGCTCGTACAAAGGACAATAATCTGTTGGGAAAATTCGAGCTCAGTGGCATCCCCCCTGCACCTCGGGGAGTCCCTCAGATCAACGTCACCTTCGACATAGATGCGAATGGTATCCTCAATGTATCTGCTGAGGATAAGACAGCCGGCGTGAAGAACAAGATTACCATCACTAATGATAAAGGCCGGCTGAGCAAGGACGATATCGAAAGGATGGTTCAGGATGCCGAGAAGTACAAAGCCGAGGACGAGGATGTGAAGAAGAAAGTGGAAGCGAAGAATAGCCTGGAGAATTATGCCTATAATATGAGGAACACGGTGAAAGACGAGAAGATAGCAGGGAAGCTGGATGCTTCGGACAAGGAGAAAATAGAGAAGGCGGTGGGCGCGACCATACAGTGGTTGGATCAGAACCAGCTAGCCGAAGTGGACGAGTTTGAAGACAAGATGAAGGAATTAGAGTCGTTGTGCAATCCGATCATTGCGAAGATGTATCAGAGCGGAGGGGAGATGCCCGGTGCAGGAGGAACAGCAGGTGCTGGAGCTGGAAGTGGAGGAGGTGTTGGGCCGAAGATCGAGGAGGTGGATTAAGATATATGTTATGATACCCAGAGAGATGTTTTTGTCTGGAGATTGGATCTCTCTACCGATGGAATTACACAGCAATGTCTGTGCATAGTAGTAGAAGTAGATTGTATATATGTAGATATATATGTAT
>JBBBWG010028078.1:35867-48303 GCA_037176905.1 Azolla pinnata | reverse complement strand
AGATCCACAGACAGATCTGTACTACAGACAGATCCACAGACAGATCCACAGACAGATCTACAGACAGATCCACAGACAGATCTACAGACAGATCCACAGACAGATCTACAGAGGGCTTGATCGAATCTAGAGAGAGATTGTAGAGAGAGAAAGGCGGGGGTTTCAAAAGACGAAGGCAAAAGAGAGCCGTTGAGCGCGGGGGGACGGGGCAGGGCGGAGCGCTGAGCTGGCATGGCGGGAGGCTGCCACGTCGGACGGTGCTGCCACGTAAGCTATGCCACGTCAGCGGTCGGCCCTGTCCTCCGATTTTCAAAAAAACCTCTCTCTTTCTCTCTCTTTCTCTCTCTTTCCCTTTCTCTCTCCTAAAACCTGTCAGTCGTTCGAAGCTCTCCTCCGCCATCGCTGGAGAGCTCCCTCTCTCTCTCTCTCTCTCTCTCCTTCAAGGCGTTTTTGATACATTACCCGTGCGTGTGTCCTTTCTTCCTCTCCCTTCCTACCTCTCTCTTTCTCTATTCGTTCATCGCTTCCTTGCTTCCTCCCCTTTCTTTCCTTCACGGTCGCTCTCGCACCGCAATGAAGCTGCTCCGGCTTGGCTAGGGTTAGGGTTTTCCCCCGTCCGAGCTTCCCCTTCCGCCTCTCTCCCGGGCCTCGCCTTCGCAGCTTTCCCCTCGCTTCACGCATCTCTCGTTCCTCCCTCCTCTCTCTTCTGTGGTGTCCCTATCGATCTGATCGGAGCCGACGGAGAGAGGACGGCAGCCATGGACCGCGGTAGCGTCGCCGATGGAGGATCTTCCTCGTGCCCTGCTGCGGCTTCTCCTCCCCAGAATGCCGACGCTGGCCATGGCCAAGACGCGGAGGGAGCTCAAGCCGTGAAAGTTGCGGTCCATATCCGGCCTCTCATAGGTGCCGAGCTCTTGCAAGGATGCAAAGACTGCGTTTCCCTGGTCTATGGCGAACCTCAGGTACCGCCAGGGTTTCTGATGTCGACTGTGTTCCATGTACTCTCCATTCTAGTCATGAAGTACGTTGTTTTTTCTTACGCACCGATGTCACTTGCCATAGCCAGTACGAATTGTGATCTCTTCGTACCTTCTGACATCGTCATTTACTAATGTTGGAGGAGAAGGGAAGAAAGCTGCTTGTTTATCTGTATCATGCATCTAGATCCTAAAACGCTAAACTCTAAACAGAAGAGAAAATCAGTTGACTAATTGAGGAACGAGCCCTATCTATCTGTTTGCTCTATCACATTTTCTGCCGGGGTGCGTACTCAGAGAAGGAAGGATGCCATGGATTTATATCGACAGGGAGGAAAACATGCAAACAAACTGCTTATTTTATCAAGATTGAGCTTTGATGAATAGTGATAACAGATCCAGATCTATACATGCATTGGCAGGCAGTTGATGAAACAAGCTTAACTGAAAGGCCAATAACAGCCTTGCTCCTATTTGATACTACTCCGATGTGGTAAAAAGAATACCAACTGAATGATCATGTGCCTATATTCAAACAAATATCATGGATACAGCATCCGGCATTGATCATTAAGAGTAAGATTAACCGAGAGTCTCAAGAAGTGGCTTGCTCCTCATAATGCTAAACCCACGTGTCAGTGAACATCATTATATTTACTTGCATCAAATGAAAACAATTGGCTCTTTAACTAGAATTCTCCCAGAAAGAAGCTCATTATCCCATCATCAGATGATCCAGCTCACGTAATCTTATATATGTTTTCCATATCTCTATTCTGTTTCTTGTACAGGTTCAAATTGGAAACCATAGCTTTACATTTGATCATGTCTATGGAAGCAAAGGGGCACCATCTTCTTCCATCTTTCCTGAGTGCGTGTTACCACTCTTGGAAGGACTTTTTCAAGGCTACAACGCGACAGTGCTTGCATATGGCCAGGTAAAGAAAGACTTACATACTAACGAAGATTTCATCCTCTCCTCCTTTTGATTAAAACCCGAATATGAACATGTGTTTTTACAGACTGGCTCTGGAAAGACTTACACCATGGGAACTGGCTACACTGTTGGAGGAAGCACAGAGGGAGTAATTCCTAAAGTGATGACCATGATCTACGAAAAAGTAGCTGCACTGAAATCCAAAGCCGAGTTTCAAATCCGTGTTTCCTTCATTGAGGTGTTTATCACGAGACCCTTTGAGAATACGTTCCACATTTAGCATACAATTCTTTATAGAGCTGAGACAAATTCACAGCCATATCTGTGTGAGCTCATGCATACTATTTTGAAGTCCCGAGCCTATCAATGTTTTGCCATCAAGTTATGCTGAAAATTCACAATCTTTTTTGTAAATGGGCTCACTGTGTTTTGTGTACTTTTAACCAGATTTTGAAGGAAGAGGTACATGATTTGCTTGATCCAAATCCACCAATTGCCATCAAGTGTGATGTCAACAATGGATTTGGAACCAAGGCTGGCATTAGTTTAAAACCTCCGATTCAGATAAGGGAAAACACAAATGGGGAGATTACACTAGCTGGTGTTACAGATGTTGACGTTAAAACTTTAGAGGAAATGGCATCATGTCTTGAGAGAGGTTCTCTTTGCCGGGCTACAGCTAGCACAAATATGAATTCCCGATCAAGGTCTGCACTTTAGAAGTTATAGATATGGTTTGTGTGACATGCAAGAAGAATTCTTTTCTTATGTTCTTTTGCGTTTGCAGCCGATCTCATGCTATTTTCACAATCACGCTGGAGCAGAGGCGCATATCAGACGGTAGCCTCAAGGGGAGCGATGACACTTGTGATGACTTTCTTTGTGCAAAGTTGCATCTTGTTGATTTAGCGGGCTCTGAAAGAGCGAAGAGGACAGGTGCTGATGGTAATCGTTTTAAGGAAGGTAGGACAATTTGTTTTTGTAATTAGTGGCAGATTACCATAGAATGATTGAAGTTTGAAACATCCTGGCAATCGTCCACTGTAGGCGTACATATTAATAAGGGCTTATTGGCACTTGGAAATGTCATAAGCGCGCTGGGCGATGACAAAAAACGCAAAGAAGGTGGCCATGTTCCTTATCGTGATAGCAAACTAACTCGGCTTCTCCAAGTAAGATGGACATACCTATGTGTAATGTTAATGGCTTAAAAACCCATCTTTGTTGTGAAAGGTTCCTGAATGAAATGTTGTCAAACATGGTTTATCAAGGATTCCTTGGGAGGAAATAGCCGCACAGTCATGATTGGTAAGACAGACGTTCTTTTCTTCCAGGGCATAGACACTTCCATGGAAAAAGTATTCTAACATTCACTCTCAATTCGTGTCTCTTATTGTAGCTTGTATTAGTCCTGCTGATTCAAACGCAGAAGAAACTCTGAATACTTTGAAGTATGCGAATAGAGCTCGGAATATTCAAAACAAACCAGTTGTAAGTAACTTGGCAATCTGCTGCAACATTTGAATGCAGTGTCAAGTTTATGCCAAACTGGAGTTAGAATTTAATACTTCTCTTGAATGTAACCGACTTGCTGATGAAGGTAAACCGTGATCCTATGGCTGCTGAGATGAGACACATGCGTCAACAAGTGGAGCTTTTGCAAGCTGAATTGATGTGTATAAGGGAAGGTGGTTCTTTTGAGGAGATACAGGTACCTCTAGAACTTGATTGCATTCGAGAACTTCCTGAAAGAATTGTTTGGTTGATTCTTATTTTTGCTTTTCTGAAAAGATGCTGAAGCAAAGGATTACATGGCTTGAAGCAAGTCTTCTACAACTTCAGCAAGAGCTTAAACTTGCCCACGAAAATTTACATCGTGGAGAACAGCATCTACTTGAAACACAAGTACATTATTTGCTTGATATTATGTGGCAGTATTATTTTGTAGAATGTTTTGATTTATCATTTTGTGACATAATCTATATATGCGAATGTAGGTTGAAAGGGATAAGTTGAAAATAAAACTTGAAATACTACAGAGTGGTAAAACTGCAGAAGAAGCTTGTAACGGGGATAATGAGGTGATCATTGGTCTCTCTGTAGGCATGCATTAGGCCAATGATTTCGTTTTCCTGATCTATATTTACTATTAAAATTTGATGGCAGTGCACAGGACTGCTTGAATCATACGCAGAACAAATCAAATCATTAGGAAAGGAGATACATCAATTACGAAGTTCTGCTCCTCGATCAGTATTCAGTGGTCAAAACCAATATCAAAGAAGTATTCCAGTTCTTGATAATGACTTGTCGATGCTGAGCCTGCCAGAAGTTCCAGGTTGGTCAACATAATTCTGGTTTCCAGGAATGTTTTTTCTTTTCAATGTAGTCCCACCAAACCCACTTCAAACTCATACAGGAACAACCGAAATAGAAGATGAAACTGTAGCAAAAGAGATGGAGCATGCACAGCTACAGGATTCTCTAGACAAAGAGCTTGAAGAGTTAAATAAGAGGCTGGAGCAAAAGGAGGTATTCTAATGGATCCTGCTTAATCTTGTATGTTTTAACTCATGGAACATAAAAATTGAGAGTTTCTTGCACAGGCGGAAATGAAAAGTTTTGCAAAATGTGATGGTGTGGTTCTGAAGCAGCACTTTGAGAAGAAGATTGTGGAACTAGAAGAAGAGAAGAAGTCTTTGCAGGTATCAAGCCATATACTATTTTTTTGACGTCCTATCTGTCTGCTGGGTCAACTTGAGTGATTGTAATAATGCCGATGACAGAGTGAAAGGGATTTGCTAGTGGCGGAGCTTACGCGATTGGCTAACACTTCTGATGAGCATAGTCAAAAGCTGCAGGAAACATACTCACTAAAAGTAAAGGCATTGGAGGCCCAGGTATGAAATGGATCTTCCAATCTTTCTTTCATTTTTTATGATGGTTTTGTAGAAGAATTTCTTGTTGTTTTGCTCAGATTTTAGAGTTGAAGAAGAAACAAGAGAGCCAGACACATCTCTTGAAGCAAAAGCAAAGGAGTGATGAAGCAGCAAAGCGATTGCAAGAGGAGATCCAGAGAATTAAGTCTCAAAAGGTAGCTATGTGCCTCCATCCACTCTCAGTAATAATCAATCACAAGATTTGTACATATTACATTGATGCATCACTCACGTGTGTCGGCAATAAATTTAGGTGCAACTGCAAAACAAGATAAAGCAGGAGTCGGAGCAATTTCGGTCATGGAAAGCCTTACGGGAGAAGGAAGTTTTGCAGGTAACATATGCTAAATGGCCTTAAGTTTGCATAAGTTCCTGTTTGCTGTTGAGGCCATTGGGAAATAGAGCAACACATGGGTGTATCCGGAAGTGTTTCCCAGAACCATATAATGATTTTCTGAATGTTATATTGCAGCTAAAGAAGGAAGGAAGAAGGAATGAATTTGAGATGCACAAGCTTCAAGGACTTCATCAGCGCCAAAAAATGGTATTCATTTGATAAGTTCAATTATCAGTTGCAAGAATCATCCCGTTTATCAGGCTGTTTTTGAACAATATCTTTGTGGAATTTTGTGTCAGGTATTACAGCGGAAAACTGAAGAATGTGCTGCTGCTACACGTCGGTTAAATGATCTACTTGAGAGTAGGAAAGCATTGTCTAGGGAGAATTCTGGTAAGCTTTAACATTTTTCAAAAGTTGTGATTGCTGTGGTGCTTGAATCACATGTGCTATGGGTTTAGAACTTAATTTGTTTTGAATGCTCTGGATTCTGAACATAAAATATGGTTTGGTATATATCTGTTAATTAAAACGCATATTGAAAAGCTCATTACTATTACTCTTCAGTGATAATAAGAAATGAATTGTTTCGCAGGAACTTCAAATGTGAATGGATCAGGCCGGCAGGTAGTTATAATTTCCTAGCCCTTTTAGCCTTGCATGCCTCTTTTTTATATTCTTAGACCTCTTATCCTTACAGAGGAACGATAAAAGCTTGCAACAATCAATTGATGATGAGCTTGAAGTAGCTATACGTATTCACGAAGTTCGTAGCAACTATGAGAAGCAGAGTGATGCGTAAGCAGATTAATTATTCTCCATAATGAAACAGGAAGAGTCGAACTGCTAGTTTAATTTTCTAGAACTTGATTTAATTGAATTTGTTATTGTTGGTTTGGGCAGACGGGCTGCATTAGCAAAGGAACTTGCAAAATTAAAGCAAGATCAAGGCTTGAATCCATGTACAGAGGAGACTATCGGGTAAACATTGAGAACTTTTTAGCTTTCATTGTTTTCCCTAATGTTACTGTTTCACTAATCCTTCTCTCTTTTGCAGTTCATCGGCTAAACTGCCAATGTCCCCTGGTGCACGGCAAGCAAAAATTGGATTACTGGAGAGCATGTTAAATGCATCCTCTACTGCCCTTGTGGCCATGGCTTCACAGCTTTCTGAAGCGGAAGAGCGAGAGCGTGCATTTAGTAGTCGAGCTCGCTGGCAACATGTAAGAAGCATGGCAGACGCAAAGGGTCTTCTGAATTATATTCTGAATTCGGCAGTGGAAGCGAGGTTAGTTTCTCACAGTACTGTAAAACGTCACTATTGCAAGGGGGACCTATTTATAGGTGCTGGGATTGTCACCTGCAGGTGTAAAGTGTGGGATAGAGAAGCTGAATGTAAGGAATATAAGGAGAAGATAGCAGAACTCACGATTTTGTTGAAACAAAGGGAAGCACATTTACAAGAAAGAGACCGTCAAGAACATGCCAAGGAGCAGCATATCGCAAAGCTCATGTCCACTGCTGCAAAAGTAGGTCATTTTCTGCAGAAGAAAATTAAAAAACTAATGAGATATTAACTTTCCTCCTTTGTTGGCATCATTAGATTGGCACAACTGCCGCAATGAGAAGCTGTTTTGATGAGATTTCTAAAAGTCTGCTTCAGATTGATGAAATGTATCCAAGGCAACTTGAATATCCTGATGATATTCCTGAAGTACCAACTAAAGATAAGGCAAACGGACAACGGAAGGTTCTACAATTGAAAACTGCTTAACATCATTTATTTGCATCATACTCTATTTGTGTGGCAGTCTAATCTCTTGGATTGGAATGCAGGACTCTTCAAATGAACCCTGTTCTGATTATGAGGATGAATCAGATATGGATTGGTGTCCGTCTGACAGTGATACAGATGAAGATTGGTCACCGTCTAAAGGCAGTATGGGGAAAATGAAACTGCCTCTTGAAAGAAAATTGTCTGACGAGGATAATATCAAACCGAATCTTGATTCACATCTTTGCTGTTCATGTGGACGCTCCTCTGGTTGTAAGACATATAAATGCGCTTGCCGAGCTGCAGGAGGCTTTTGTGGTTCAAATTGCGGGTGTGTGGCAAAGAAGTGTGCAAATAGGGAGCATAGTGTTGACTCGCACATCGATGCTATCGAGGTTGCAGAAGCAATGGAAACACTCACTATAGACAAAGAGATCAGGCATGCTCAAACATCCCTGCCCACACAAAGTAACAGTGAGATTGTATCTGATTCAGTCCTCAAAAAATCTGATGTTAAAAGAGCGGAACAAGTTTTAGCTAAACATGGTGCCGATATGCTTGGAAATGCATGGGTTGAAGGGTCAGAGCTGGGCTGTTCCATCTCTAACAAGAGGGAACAAGGTTCAAGTACAAGATTTCTTCCAGAGAAACGCCAAATTCGTCGACCTCTTTCAGATATTGGAACCAACATCCAGGTATGTACACTCACAAAATCAGAGCTGGGATGTTTTCTCTTATTGTACACCCATTACAGCTATCACATAGATGTATTCTGTTTAAACTCTTTCATTTTCTGTTTTCTAGCCTGATGAAACAGATGGGCAGCCTAGAACTAAGCAGCGAAAGCGATGGACAAAAGCGCCAACGCAGACAGTCACTGTTCAGTTAGTACCAACAACTAAAGAAGGCAATGTATCCACTACTCAGGAACCCAATAATGATATCGAAAATGAGAATCAGTCAAAGGATAAAGTATCAGAATCGGAAAATGTACCGAGGAATGCACAAGATTTAAGCAATGAAAGGTCCACTTTTGATCCCACAAAGATGCCTGAACCACCTGGGAAGGTTTGGAATCCTGTAAAAGATTTAGAAGGTTCACAATTTCCACCATCATGCTTGGAAGCTTTACCAACACAGTTCAAAGTTGGGTTACACCTGCAAGGGAAAACATATCGACCGAGCAACC
Source organism: Azolla pinnata (assembly GCA_037176905.1). Taxonomy (NCBI): domain Eukaryota; kingdom Viridiplantae; phylum Streptophyta; class Polypodiopsida; order Salviniales; family Salviniaceae; genus Azolla; species Azolla pinnata. The sequence goes on along the minus strand of JBBBWG010028078.1, from coordinate 40,150 downwards.
CAAAGAAAAAATCCAGCCCCTATGGAAGTCCGCTGAGAGCTCGGAATACTACTCAGACTGCAGAAGAGAGCAATGGGCTTAACAAGAATTCTTCGGGCAGCCCAAGAGCTCCAGGAAAGGGGATTTTGCAAGAGAAAGAGAATGTGTAAAGGAGGAAAGGTGCAATGACAGGATAAATACTGGTAGAGTTTAGGGTTGAGGAGGCATTGCAATGTGCATTGCTAATGCTTGCCTTGCCCCTTCGAATCTCAAAAGATTTTCATCCATCCTATGAACAAATGCCGTGAACAAGATGATGATGCACGGCACCATGTGAGGATAGGATGGTCTTCTTCCACTACAGAAGTGACGGATGCGTAAGCTCAAATCTCTTCTTTGCAAAATCTTCTCCTGATTTTCATGCTATGGGCACAGTCCCTGATCGATTTGACCATCATCATCCCCTTGGAATTTATATCGATTGAACTCCTACATCCCGAAAAATATACGTTCTCCCTAAGAATACCTGTTGATCAGAGAGAAAGAGACATGCTTGATGTGGAAATGTAGAACATGTATCCAGCCTTTGACATTGAAACTGCAATGCTTGAAACGCTTTCTTCCATTGATGAATTTGAAAGAGAGGGTGACTGAAGAAAGGTCTCTAATTGTCTTTTTTTGAACATAACTGATGGGCTTTTGGCTTTGAAGTTAGGACATTAGGTCGACTCTAGCATCAACGACTTGGTACCAAATGTGGATCAAAGGTTGGTCACTTTTCATTCAGATCTGAAGAGAGATGTACTAATTCAGCACAAACAAATTGAATAGTGTTGGGCTCATCAGTAAGGTACCTACAACACTACAAGAAGCCTACAGGTATTCAAACCTAGTTGTTAATTAAGCCTTGAATGTTCAGAATGATAAAGGTGAAAAATGTCTGAGCATTCGGATGTTTGAGGGCAAATTTAACCCTCTATCTGCAAGGGTAACAAGTTGGTTCGATTTGCCAATGTGTAATTTAAAGGTGACTGAAGTAGTCAATCCGAGTATGCTCATATTGTAGAGCACCATTAAAGTGAAACTTTTGCTTGCTATAGATATCTGATTTTGGGTGCTTCAGCCCATTTCATCATCCATTGAAGATCCTAGATTTGGTGTATTTATACATTTGTAGGCTTTTCTCATAGAAGGCTTCTCGATAATTTTTGCATCGTACTCGATCATGTTCATTGATTATGGTGCTCAGAAGATACAGGGATATCGAAGAACAAAATATTTGAGTCTTTTCATTCTTCCAATAGTGGCTTATAACGGTTGACAAGTATGTTATAATGGATCGAAAGTTATTACAGTGAAGTAGAGTGGCATTGTTGACTTAAAACTGTGCAAATTGGAGAGAGAAATCATTGATCATATTGAAAACACTCGAGTCTATGTGATATGATAGCTTTTAGGCTGACTCGCTACATCATCAATAAGAGTTTTTATTGAGAACTGCATATCTTGGAATGTGAGGCATTTGCCCATTCTGCCTTTAGATAATAGAAGGAATTTGAGCTCAATCCTGAAAGTGCATCTTTCTTGGCTACAATCCCGATTGAAGTTTTTTAATTAGACAACTGATACGTAACAAGTTGTTTGAAGTCGAATGATTTGGTTGAATGAGTTTGTGACACTGCAATCAGGCACCCGTTCATTGATTCGACATCAGAAGTCTGATTGTTTTCAAGAACTTTTCCGTTGATTATCCCAATATATATTAAGGTGCAATGGGTTTCTAGCACGGTTTTGTGGCTTTGACAAAATGTCTTTGACTAGTTGCAAAGATGTTAACCCTTCGATTCTGACTCAAATATTTAGTAACTACTAAGGACTCGGAGTTTCTTCAGCTAGATGTAGAAAAATGGCTATCTTCCATGGCGATAGAAAGATATGCGTTGGTTAACCAAGATCACCCAAGTCCATTGGCTGAAAAAGAGTCTATAACGCTTGAAACAAGCCCCACGACAATGGAATAAAAGATCTGAATCGTCGAGCTTTGACAATTGTGTAATACTATGCCATCGATTGCTATAGTTACACTTGTCTTAGGGCGATTGACTTGTGACATTAGTCCCGACTCCTGACCCTTAAAGAACAATATGACAGCATAACAAGATACATTGAGGAAGCAGTTCAACATAGGATTAATTTCCTTTTGATGTGGAAAAATACTCCTTTCTTTATCGGTAGATAGGCTCTTTCCATGTTGGAAATGTTAGTCCACCCAAATGGATTTTTCCACCCCCTTACCCAGGAATGAGTAGAAGGGCGAGATAATTGTAACTGTGAACTGGAGAATTCGTATTGAGGCGCTCTGATTATAACCATAGAATGTACCATACCTTTGCAAGCTGCAAACGCAACCGAGAACGATTCGAGAATTCGAGATTGGTAAATCACGAAAAAGTATGTTTCAGTGGTAGATTTAATAAAGTACTTAAAATTTAAGAACTAGAAATCAAATTTTCTGCAGAAAAAGTTTTAAAAGTATGATTTTTTTGGTGAAAAAAAGAAAAAAAAAAAACACCTAACATTCGCAAACGTTTGCAAACTTACAATCGTGTGTTTTGCAAGAACCAGAAGCTTGCGAATGTGAAAAGTATGTTTCATGCTAGAAGAATGGAAGACTTAATGAAAATTTTTAAATTTAGGAAATAAAAATAATTTTTTTTGCAAAACACACACATAACATTCGCAAACGTTTGCAAACTTACAACCATGTGATTTGCCAAAACCAGAAGCCTACGAATCTTAGAAGTATCGGAAGAATGGTAGATTTAGAGAAGTACTTAAAATTTAGGAAATACAAATCAATTTTTGTGCAGAAAAAGGGCTCAAAAGTAGGGAGAATTACCAAAAAACGCATAACAGAATCACAAACTACATTTTAATGTCTACTGAAATCAGAAATTACAAATTAATGCCTAATCTTAGCTTCCCACTAAAACTTGACACCCAATCAATCCGGCCAGTATGATTTTGTTCCTAATTGCTTCCCGCCAGTTGATCGTGTTCGATTCCCTTCTAGTATTTGCTTAGCAAAAGTCAAGTAATTTTAGAACCTAATTAATGGATTAACACGTTGATTTGGTGTCAATCGAGTAATCGAGCGCTAATCAATCGGCTCGGTTGATGTTAATGGAACTCACAATTAATGAGATTGGCGTGAATCAATTAGTTGCACATCGATTTTTAAAACTCGGCGCCGAATCGTAATTCCCAGTTTTTCGGCCGGCGTTCGAACGTAATTTGCGATTTTGTCAGGCGTTCTTTCGGTAGTTTCCCCCGGAAACGTACGAGTCTGTTCAGAGGAAAAAAGGAAGGCAGTAAGAGAATCGCGCGTAAATGGACATTCGCAAACGGTTTTGCGAATTGTGCGAAAAAACCAGAAGCTCGCGAATGTTACGTTCGACTGGGATCATAGCGAAATGAAAGAACAAATCTCTCTGGAAAAAGAACTGAAAGAAGAGTGAAGAAGAAACAGAAGAAGAAGAAACAGAAGAAGAAGAAGAAGAAGAAACAGAAGAAGAAGAGTTTTTGTTTTGTGATTGTTCAAATGGGCACGCGGACATTGGCCATGCGATCGATCCTTTTTTTTTTTGTTTTTTCCAGGAAAATAAAAAAAGGAAAAACAAAATGGGGAAAAAAGAAAAACAAAATCGGAAAAAAGAAAAAAACAAAAAAACAGACCCAAAAAAGAAAAAGGAGAACATTTGTTTTTTTTATCTCGGTTTTCCTTTTTTTTTTTTTGGGGTCGTTTTGTTTTTTCCCGGTTTTTAAAAAAAAAGAAAAACTATAATATTGCGCGGAAAACAAACTCTGACCACGAAAAAAAAACAAAAAATATAAATGAACCAAAAAAATCGTTAATATTGCCAACAACAACAACAACAACAAAAATAATAATTATAATAATAATAGTCAAAATAATAGTAATAGTGATAATAACAGTAATAATAAGAACAACAATAATAATAGCAATAATAATAATAATAATCGTATTAAGACGAACAATAGGAATACCATAATAATTAAAGAGAATAATAATAATAATAGTAATAGTAATAATAATAATAATCGTATTAAGAAGAAACATTAGGAATACCATAATAATTAAAGAGAATAATAATAATAATAGTAATAATAATAATAATAATAATCGTATTAAGAAGAAACAATAAGAATACCATAGTAATTAAAGAGAATAATAATAATAATAACAATAACAACAACAACAACAACGGCAACAATTATAATAA
>JBBBWG010028078.1:16664-35767 GCA_037176905.1 Azolla pinnata | reverse complement strand
TCGCCATCGCCATCGCCATCGCCATCGAAGAAGAAGAAGAACAGAAAGAAAGCAGCAGCGAAGTGTTCGTCTTCTTCTTCTTCTTCTTCTTCTTCTTCTTTCTTTCTGTTCTTCTTCTTCTTCTTCCTCGGCATCGCCATCGCCATTGAAGAAGACGAAGAACAGAACGAAAGAAGCAGCGAAGTGTTCGTCGTCTTCTTCTTCTTCTTCTTCTTCTTCTTCCTCGCCATCGCCATCGCCATCGCCGCACACGTACACTCTCTTGTTTCTATATACGCACATACCTGCATCTTTCTTATACACATGTAAATACCATCGTCCTCCTTCCATTTCCCTTGTTTCTTTCGCCATCGCTCTCGATCCTCTCCCCACACACACACACACACACACACACTTCTGCTCCTCTGGGAAAGGCCTCCGTTTCCTTCCCTCTTCCTGCTGCTTCTTCTGCTGCTTTTCTTTTGATGCTTCGCCATAGCCATCGCTGTACAGACGTGAACGGGCGCCGCGAGGGAAGCCATCCGAGATCATTTCTCCATTCGTTCATTCGTTCATTCATTCATTCTTGTCCGCTTCGTATCCTTGCCGGAATCCCGCTTTCTCCCTTGTTTCATTCCTCCATCGCTTACAGGTTTACAATCTCTCTCTCTCTCTCTCTCTCTATGTGCCAATTAGATGTTTCCGGTTACGTTTTCCGTTTCTTCCTAAGTTTCCTGAAGAAGAACTCGGTTTCTTCCATTACCTTCCTCTTCTTTGTCCGGAAGAATGTTTCGCGTGTTCAATTCTCCGGCGTCTTTCTGCAGTTCGAACTTCTGCACAAAAAGATTCGCATAGCAAGGAGTTGTTCAGCGTCGTCTTCATCATCGTCGTCGTCATCACTTCCACTATTATCTTCGCTCGTGCAGCTTGGATGAGGGAGAGCAATTCAGCTCTCTGCCATTCCTTCTCGTTTTGATCCTTCCCTTAAACGGGCTTCCTCGAATCACAGGTTAGCTTTGTTTCTTTTCCTATATTTATGCAGTTACTCTTACGGTAATCCCTTGTTTTGATCTGCTAGAATCCTTCTCTCAATTTATGTCTAATTATACTCTTCCTCGTAGGGTGTTAGCTTTCCATAATCCGCCTTCATGTTTTGATTTTATGTTTCGTCTCATGGAAGAAAAATCTGACCTTTCCTTGATCTTTGCTTTGGAAATTCGTTCCACATTTTTCCTTTCCCACTTTCTAGCCTTTCGCTTTATCTTCTGATCAGGTCGTGGAAAGCCGAGAAAAGATGATTGTATGGTTTACTCGCAGATTTCTATAAACCTTGATGCATCCATAAATTCTTGACTGGCTCCTCTGGGTTACTGTGTGTAAGATTAGAGGGAATCGCGGTGGTAATAATGTAAATTTTCATGTAAAAATTAAACCATTTGATGGCGATTATAAAGCACGATGCCATCTCTTTTCTTGCCTTCTATGTAATTTCGATTGCAAGGGAGATGGACGGAACGCTCCATTACTTTTGTATTCCGCTTCCTCTGTAGGAAAAATATCCTTTTCAACCTTCATGCATACCTCACAAGCCTCAGCCAAAAAACGGAAATCATCCATCTATACATGTAAATATGCATTTGCGTAGGTCTGTGATTGCATATAAAACCTCCAAATTCACCTTCTTTCAACATTCTTCTGCTCTCCTTTGTTGTCAATTGTCCATCCTCGAATCTGTTTTGTTTAGCAACGGACATGGGAATCGAAGATTCAGGATTGGATTCGGATTTCCTAAATAAATAGCTCAAATTGTTTAAATCAACAAATTTAAATGTGAAAAAGCATGGATTGAGGGTTGTCTTTGTACGTGGAAATCAAACATTTGCTTTGGCCTGAAAAAATGAAAAGATTTTCATTCTTTAATTCAATTGAAAAGGATAGTTTTTGATCAATTATTTGCCGATGCTTGTTTGATTCAGCATTGATCTGCATTGTTGAATATTCGCTGCTACCCCAAAGAAAGTTTAATAATGATTGTTCATGTTCTGTTGACCACTGTTGAACCACATGTTTTTGCAATTCGTTCTTATATGCAGGAAAATGGAAAATAAGTAGATTAATTGGTTCTATGATTTTTGGAGCTAGTTATTTGCGCACTTCCTTCGATTTAGGAACTTTGTTTTTCTTTCCAGACTTTGTTCATCCGAGTTTTGTCCATACATTGGCTGGACGATTATGGAAACCTCAAATAAGGACGCAAGTGTAAATTCCACTCCTCTGGAAACCTCAATTAGGGATGCAGTTGTAAGTCCCACTTCTCTGCTAGAACTGGCATCTAGCAATGATTTAGAGGGATTCCGGCGTGCTCTGGAAGATTCTGCGTCTTGGAAGCTGAATGAAATGGGAAGTTGGTATTGCAGACAGTATGGGACATCTCAGATGAGAATGCAGCAGAGGACTCCAATGATGGTAGCATCGCTATATGGAAGCATCGATGTCTTAGCATACATCTTGAAATCATATGCTTCGAATGGTCTGGATGTGAATGAGAGATCAGAGACTGATGGAAGCACGGCTTTGCATTGTGCGGCTAGCGGTGGTTCAGTGTCAGTAGCAAGGGCCGTGTCTCTGTTGCTCGAAAATGGTGCAGATTTGAGTGTGGTCGATTCCCAAGGCCGACGTCCGTCCGATGTGATTGCCTTGTTTTCGAAGCAATCTCTCCTGAAGACAGAGCTGGAGAGAATGCTGCAAGCTGTGAAATCGTCGTTGGAAGACGCATGCGTTGAGGCAACAAGTAGAGGCTTGTCAAATTCAGAGGTGACACGCCTCTGTCATACCAGTGATATTTTGGGTAGGGTGGAAGGCATAGCAGTCAATGAGGCATCATCGTCCACAGAGCCCTCTGAGAAGCCCAAGGAGTATCCGGTTGATCCTTCGATTCCGGATATAAAGAATAGCATGTACACATCAGATGAGTTCAGGATGTTCTCTTTCAAGGTGCGTCCATGCTCTCGGGCATATTCACATGATTGGACCGAATGCCCTTTTGTTCATCCTGGTGAAAATGCCCGTAGGAGGGATCCAAGAAGATATCACTATAGCTGTGTGCCATGTCCTGACTTCCGCAAAGGTGCTTGCCGGAGGGGAGATGTGTGTGAATATGCCCATGGTGTGTTTGAATGCTGGTTACATCCAGCGCAGTACAGGACTCGCCTGTGCAAAGACGGCATTGAATGTACTAGGCGGGTATGCTTCTTTGCCCACACGAATGAAGAGCTTCGTCCACTGTATGTCTCCACTGGCTCCGCTCTGCCATCACCAAGGATTACCTCTCCCTTGGAGATGGCATCAGTGCCCCCTGCCTCTCCTCCATCAGTTTTGATGATGAGCCCTGGTTTGTCTTCAAATGCTTTACACCAGCATCATAACGGGAATATCGCTACTCCTCCATTGTCTCCTTCATCACCATCCATGCATCCGCATCCGAATGCTTGGTCCCAATCGACGAATAATGTGCCAACTCTGTACCTTCCTCTTGTCTCAAGCAGGTTGAGGGCTGCCTTATGTGCTCGAGATCTGTCCATTGATGATCTGGAACACGTGCTAGACTTCAATGAGAATTACTCAGGTTCATCCTCTTCCCTCGACTTCTCATCCCTTCCATCTCCTGTTATTCCTCGATTGAATGCTGGTGCCATGGCATCCCCATGCGGGTCTTCTGCTCGAGGTAACAAGTATCGAAATCTAGGGTTTTCAGTTCCACCTGCTAACCTTGAAGATGTGTTTGCCTCTGAAAGGATCTCTCCTGGAAGGGGGTCTTATGTTGAAAGCCCCATTCAACACCTTCACAAGAGCTTACATAGCCAAGCCCAGTATCAAGGTGAAATACAGGATGCCCAAATACAATTGCAAATTCAGCTAGAGAATCAGCGACAAGATCCGTCCCTTTCAGGTTCTTCCATGCTGTATCCATCATCTGCCGCAAGTCTCCAGTACATTGGAGAGAATCAACAAGGAAGTGACGGGTCGTTGCGTGGAACAGCACCTCGTTTCTCTTCTTATGCACACCAGCAGATGGGTAAAAGCTATAGTTTCCATGAATTAGGAAGTGTAGATTCTTCATCTTGGCCAGATTGGGGATCCTCTAGTGGTGAACCTGAATGGACGGTTCAAGGGGGAGATCTGTCAAAATTAAGGAAGTCTGTCTCTCTCGAGGCTGAAGAGAGCGAAGAGGTAGAACTTTTGGGTACTCGGTCGCACATAAACAGTAGTCTATCCGAGGTGAATGCTGAAATAACAACCTACTATCATAGGGATGGAAAGACAAACAATGTTGTTGAGCATGCAGGCTTTCACCCTACCAGTGAGAATGGAAGAAATGCTGAAGGTTACTCTGGAGATGGAAAGGCCAATGCTGGTGAAGACTGCACGTCCTATCCTGGTGATGGAGATCGTAGAGTTCAAAGGGATCCTTCTGAACATCCCGTGTTAGGTTTATGGATCGACAGTATGCACTTGGATCAACTCGTGGCGTAGAACAGTATCTACATGGATAGAGGAAAATTGGTTCAATTGATGATTTTAGTGGGGCTTTCAATAACCCCCTATGTCTTATCTTGTTGTTTTTCGATGGTGCACATACCGATGAGGATCATTGAGAAAAAGATGAAGAGGAAAGAATTAAGATATTATCCAAGTATTTTGCATGAGAAATCTTGCAAATCAGTTCGATTCTGTTTCGTGTTTGTGTTTTTTCACCTGATGGATTCTCCTGATGCTTCCATAATGATGGGAAGTTAAGAGACTGAGATCCGCACAATTTCGCAAGGAAAAGGTTATATAGAAATTTACCATATTTATTCAGTATTACAGGCTTCGCAGACTGGAGGGATACGACCTGGTGGAAGGATTCGACATTGTCTGGCATTTTACTTGAAAGATTCGACATTGATATTTTTCCACAAAATGTGTTGTATTACCTCTCCCCTCGTGAGCAGTGTACATACAGAGAAAATAAAAGAACAGCAGAAGAGAGAACAGGATAAAAATATTTCTGAAATCAATAAAATAAGGTTTGGATGCTTATGAACAGCTGTTTTTGGACTCGTGTTGTGCATTGTCGTGCAGGAGGGTATTTGTGTTCTTCAAGAGACGATTATATCAACATGGGTTTGAAGCAATCAAAGGTAATTTTGGACCTTGGAGGCGTTGTACTTAGTTAGCTGGTTTTGTTCTGTAATGGCTTACACAGAGCAAGCCATTACTCTACTTACTGTATCTGCCCAAGCCTTGACCCAATCTGTTAATAATCCTCCTAAAAAAAGAATGAAGCATGCTTTAGCTATATTATCACTGATGTTTTCTGATGGTAAATTGGCTCCATCAATAGTCTCCAAACTGGTTTCCTACTAATTCTAGGATGCACAATTATTAGCCTTACTCTTGTCAGTGTTAATTTACCTTGAGCTGTTGAGTTTGTTTGATCTAGTACCTTTTTGGAGGACAATTTGCACAGCTATTGCAACTGCTTAACCAGGTGGGCTTAACCAACTGTTTGGAGTTTTTATTTAACACGGGCTGCGGAATGCATTTCAAATCTTGGAAGGCCTACTATATTGGGTTAAGATTGAAAATCCCACATCGATTACGATGCTACCGATGCTTCATGCCTGCAGCAAGAGTGAGGTAAGTTCAACCATCCCTTCATGAAATCTTTGACGGGGATTGTGTGTGTGGGTGTGTGTGTGTGTGTGTATAGGTAATGAAATGACAATCTCTTTGCTTCAATACTTCTTCTCAGAGTTTACATACATGTAGGTCACATGGCTTTTGCTTGTAATGTGATCAAGAGAGTTTCGTGTCATATCACACCTTTGGTTGAAACGCTTGCCTTTTGCTCATCTACAAGAGAACATTTGTACTATATCTAGGTATCAATCACATCAATCTCTCTATCATTTTAGTTTTGAAAGAAGTGTGATTGTACATCAGAGCTATGCGTTTGTCAGTCTCTGAGCTCGAGATTTTTTAAATAAGAGCGATCCCTTTCTGACAGTCTTTGTAACTTGCGTTTTCTTCTCTACAAATGCTTTCACTGTGCTTGCAGAGCCACGCCATTTCAATTCTGGGAAGGAAATAAGAGCGCTGCAAATCAGATCATCCACCATGAAAGGGGGATCATAACAGGAGAGGAAATCCAATCTGCAAAAGACATAATGCATGATGCATGGGCTGTTTGAAAGGATTCATGCTTGACATGTGGCTTTGTTTCGCAAGTTTTTAGGGTTTTGAGATTTAGGGTTTTGAAAGATGTATATAGATATATATGGAGCAAACCTTCCATCCTTTGATCGAATTGAGCGTTTTAACAGCCGTGTCTCTAGAGCAAAAGAAAGGAAGGCGCTCAATACAAAGAACATGGGGGGAAAACTAGTTTTCATGATCGGTTTCTTTGCTTAATTGCCCATGCAAAGAGGGCCAACGAGACCTACATACACATGTTCAAATCGAGGAAAAGAAGCCTTGGTATGAAAAGGATTTAGGGTTTAGGGTTTAGGGATTAGGGTTTAGCGTCAGCCAGGCCAATAACAATATTCTTGACACCCGACAATCTTTTGAGATCACGATTTGAGACCCCCGAGTTTTTAAAAATCACCATTTTAGGGTTTAAGGTTTAGGGTCAATGAAGCCATAAGGGTTTTAGTGTTTAGGGTTTAAGGTTTAGGGTCAATCAAGCCATTAGGGTTTAGGGTTTAGGGCCAATCAAACCATTGGGGTTTTAGTGTTTAGGGTTTAAGGTTTAGGGTCAATCAAACCATTAGGGTTTTAGTGTTTAGGCTGAATCAAGCCATTAGGGTTTCAGTGTTTAGGGTTTAAGGTTTAGGTTCAATCAAGCCGACAATCTTGTGTGATGACACCCACGAGTTTTTAAAATCACTATTTTTAGGGTTTTAGAGTTTAGGTTTTAGGGTTTAAGATTTGGCATCAATCAGGCCACTTATTTGACACCCACTTATTTTTAGGGTTTAAGGTTTAGGGTCAGTAAGGCCAATAACTTAGCACCAGCTTTTAAAAATCACCATTTTTATGGTTCGGTTTAGGCCAATAACACTATTCTTGAAATAAGCACATCTAATAGTGAATACAATCTCACCTAAAACACCATTAATAATCTTACTTGAAATCCAATGCAAGGGATAGAGTTAATCTGTAATTCGATTCTCTGATTTATCACCTAACCGATTATTTAAAAGAAGGCATCACTTGTGACCGATTACTCCGCAATTCACAAAAGATTATTGGCCATATCACATCAGCAATTTGAAAAGACAATCTCTGCAGACTGCAGGTTTCTCTTTCACAAGTCTTCTTCACCAGTTCCACAAGTTTGTGATGCACGCGCTTTGTTTCTCAGCAAAGGTTCCCATCAATGGCACTGTTTTAATCTGAATCTGATGTCTTCAAAACAAGCAGTTGCTGTTCCCATAAACCCTAAACTTCTTGCTCTCATGCTTACATTACCCAGATCATGCAGTGCCAGAAACAGCTTGGAGAAGTTTTTTATGATCAAAGCGAGGAAAACGGTACGAGTTCAAGAGCACTTTCAACTAAGGCTTTCTTTTAGGAGCATACACATTTGATCCACATATCATGAGCTTCTCTTGTGAAGCCAGTGTTTACTTCTCTTCAGTAAACCCTAAGGATGTTGCTCTAATACTAGTTTGTTGCCATAGGGATCTCTAAGGAGAAAGGGAAACTTGAAAGATTTTATGTACGTGAAACTCAGGATTGCTAGCTTCCAACAGAAGAAGAAGAAGAAGAAGAAGAATAGAGTTCTTTGGCAAGCAACTTAAACTTTCATCATTTGGGTTTCAGGGTTTAGGATTCAGGGTTTCAATCACAGACTCGACAACAGATTTCACGGACTCGGACAACGAGATTTACGACTGTAAAAGGAAGCAACAAATATATATCAGACTTCCTCACATTTAACAATCCCAACAGTGTGTTCTGTGCCACACCATGAATGAATGTATTGGTGTATTTTTTTCTTCTTATTTCAGCCTGTCCCAAAAGAAGGAAATCCTTTTTGCCCAAAAAAAAAATCTCTTCTCACCTCAAATCGATCTCGGTTTCTTACTGTTCAGAAAAGCTCCGCGATTAGCACGCTCAAGAGTACAAAAAGACTGCCGAGAAAAATGAATCAGGGGGGTAATAAGCAGTAGCTGGATATGAAAAACAAAAGAAATAGAGCTGTTGCATACATACAAACCCATTTTACCAGCCATAGAAATCTGTGACCTATAGCCCAGCTCACTCTGTATGATCTCTTCAGTCTTCCTCAGTCGTTTTACATTGTATTCCGTCGCTTCAGCGCCACCATTTTCTGGTTTTTCTGGTTTTCCATATGCAGTGAATACACTGCATCTACATCCAGGTTACTTTCTCAATGTGAAAGAAACAAAAATACACCGGCGTCAATCTATCTACTCCCTCCCAGTACGCCTCATAGCTTTCCTTTTGGTCGGGTCGAGATGCTTCTTACGTAACCGAATGGCCTTCGGAGTCACCTGCGATTCCCAGCGTTAAATCAATCGAGTCAAAACCCACACAACTCTCACTTTACTGTATGTCCCAAGTGTTTAAAGTTTACGGTTTCAGGTTTGATGTTTAGCATACACGGTATAGTTTTTAGAGTTTAGAGTTTAGGGTTTAGGGTTAAAACGGTATAGTTTTTAGAGTTTAGAGTATGGGGTTAAAACCCTAAGCATTTATATAAAAAAGAAAACATCAGGGTTTTATCCACCCTAAGCCCTGTGCCCAAAACATTTTAAAGTCGAGCAACAATCAAGGAAACTTCAAAGTCGGTACCTCGATTAGTTCATCCGATGCTACATACCCGATTGCTTCCTCCAGCGAGATCTGATATCATTTGATGCAAGGGTATTAGAGCATCACAGTCAGGGCTTTCAATCAATCTAATCCAATACATGCAGAGCGCATTATCCAAAATCCACATTCAGGCTCTAATATGTTTCAGGGCTTGCCCAATACTAAGACTTCTGCATTACCTGTCTAGGAGGCGAGAGGCGAACATTTTCATCCTTGCTTGCTGCACGTACATTAGTTAACTCCTTTGTCTTCACCGGATTTACCTGCAACGACATATGGAGGAAATTAAAAACCGACTACAAACATGGAGCTGAACAGTTCACCAAGCTTGTTCTTGTTACCTCGAGATCTGAATCACGGGAGTGCTCTCCAATGATCATTCCATTGTATGTCTATGAATGAAAAACCAAATGCTAGTGAGAAACACAAAATGGATGAGATCGAAGCTAGATACAATGTTCTCTTCTTTTCAACAGTAAAACCTCTACGCCAGGTTGAACAAATAAGACACCCCGTGCTTCCAAATTCATTAACGCATGCCCAGTAATCGTTCCAGCTGCCATAGACACCTACATTCATCAAATCCCAGAAAAACACTTCACAAACATGACGAACAATATATCAAGCCAGCAGCTCAAGATTTAGCTTTCCCACCAATACACCCTTTCGAACATTGTTCAATGGCCCTCGATATTTCGCATAGTCTGTATTTCAATAGAGACTACGTTCATTAGAATCAAATAAAGCAAAGAAACAGAATCAATGGAACAAAGGAACGGCCCCATACTAAGAAACGATCTATGCATAAATCCAGTTCCATGAGTCTCAGTGTTGAACACGCTCCGGTATCCCACCAGACCCCTGCATAACAAAATATGGAGCTTTAGCACTACTATAGCTTTCTCCTTTTAATCAACATTGGAAACATGACTGCCCACAAGTTATACAGTTAGAGCATGTGAACTTACCGTGAAGGGCATGCAAAACAAATGCGGGTCCTTCCAACACTTTCACTGCATGGTGCCATGTCAAGCATCTCTCCTTTCCTATGAGACATGCTCTCGATCACAGTCCCGGAATGCTCATCATTCACCTTGTTCAGACCAAATGATTTATATAAAAATCAATGTTCAATGTCTTTCCTGAATGAATACCAAATAAGAATATATACCTCTACAATGACTTCTTCAATAGGTTCCAACTTGTTGCCGTTCTCAATTTTGTACCTGCATTACCAATAGTTCTTTTACCAATGCGTATTCCAGTCGCAAGTTCCAGGAATGCACACTACTCATTCAAAACAATGGGCAATAATATCGTAAAAACGAATCTAGATCCCTGTCCCACACAGCAGGTACATAGGTTTCAAACTATGTGGTTATTTCAATATGATCTTAATTCTATCTCTATGTGACCAACTGTAAATTTCACCAGTATTGACAGCCACTGGCAAGCATCTATGGTAACGTTTGAAACCCATGACTGTGATTGCTAACTTTTATGACAACACTCAGAGAAGGAAAATATGGTTTAACAAAGGGAGAGAAATAATATACATGACAGCTGGAGGGGACACAGAAAGTTCAAAACCTTCTCGCCTCATGTTCTCAATCAGGATTCCTGTAAAATACATGCAAATTCAAGGTAAATACCTTTGAATGGAAATGGAATCGTGAAACTTTAAAACAATGACAGCAATCTGTCACAGAGTCTCGATCAGGTTAAACCTTTATGATCATCAAGATCAGAACTCCCGCATACAAGTTTCAAAGTTGTGATTAACCTTAGCATTTAAACTTCATTCTACTAAGTATGTCTACACATTCAATAGTTTCCATTTTTTCCATTAAAATCCTTCATTTATAAAAAATTTCCATCTGGTTCTGGCTTATGCCTATTATGGTTCTGTGCTATGCCCATTAGACCATATATAATACACTAGAACAAGCATAATTTTTCATAGACATAAACTCTAGTGGAAATTATATGTAATAGTTACCAAGCTGTAATTCTCCTCTTCCTTGTACTTCAAACGCATCCTGAGCCGGAGTTGGAGCAACATTTACAGACAAATTGCTCTCAGCTTCAGCAGCTAAACGCTCTCCGATTTTAGGTCCAGTTAGCTGAGATTTGTATAAATATATGATGAGAACCTACATAAGGAACGCATCACTGTAGCAGCATCCTAGGCAATTCCAATAATGCTAACAAACCTGAGTTCCATCACGCCCTCCAAGGGGAGAATCATTAACACTAAATGTCATGGAGATAGTAGGAGGATCCATCTCTATAGCGTTTAATGGAGTCGTAACCTGTATACAAAAAAGAATAATCAGAAAAACAGTAACTGAATTAACTAAAAACATCAAACACAATAGGGAAAATGTAGACAATAAACAATATCAGTTGATAGAAAAACCTCAACAGATGACACAGTATGTCCAATTGAAGGATTTGAAAGACCACAAAGAGAGACAATGTCACCAGCCCCTGCTGAATCTACGGGCACAATCACTGTACCTTTTTTCTTCATAAGCTTCACGACCTGTTCCATCAAAAAATCGTCAAATTAACACACTTACTCTTAAGAAATACAAGTAAGATTATCAGCAGCATCTAACTTATGTAAATGACCATTGGCCTGCCACTCAAATTTCATATTACTGAATCAATTCTCCACTCTATTCACCTTCATCCACTTCATAGTTCCATACCATTTTCCTTGCAATGTATCTGGATATAACATGCCAAGTCTCATAGGTCTTTTGGGAAGCTTCAAAGGGCTTAACAGTCATTTCATTTCATTGGCCTCCTCTACTTTTGCAGGAGTAGGGATTTTAGAAACTTTTAGAGGATGAAGTACTCAATTGTGGGATTAGATCTAGCGGTTTAGAGTACAGGATCCCGGGTGTAGGGTTTAGGTACCATGATCACAAACATCAAGCACAGAATTTTTGTCACTGTCAATTGGTTATAAAAATGATTATTTCTAAGCCCAAAGAAAGAAATTATTGCACATATTTGAGGAAATGTACACGAAAACACTATGAAAACATAGAAAACACAGATTCATGAAGAGAAAAGAAGCATTAGAAACTTTTTCTCATATTTTCTTACCTTTCCCACTTCAACAACCTCCCCACTGGATCCATTAAGACGTAGCCCATGTACTTTATCCCCAACCTGCACTGTCCCTGAAAGAATGCGTCCAGTCAAGATACGTCCAAAATAATTATCTCGTTCCATCATAGATACCTGTAGGAAAAATTTGTAGGTTACTATCTTTGACAACTGTACTTAACAATATCAAGTGGTCAGAAGCATTTTATCCAATCAATAATAGTGTTTATTTGATGACCATCACATAGAGAATAATATAGAAATATGAAATCAAAACGGACAGCAGACAGAATGGAGATATACCCTTCAAATAAAATGCTTTAGATTCACAATTAAACATAGTAAAACCGAAGACTTGTCGATTGAACGCAAGATTGCTTTTCTAAAGGAAAACGGCTGTAATACTTATTTGAAGGTCCAATATGGTACCATACAGAAATATGCGATCAAAACTGACAGCGGATGGGATGAAAGAAGGCATTCCTTCATATCATACACCTTAGGTTCACACTTCAAAACAGCAATCCAATCCTCTGTTTTAAGGCCTCACTTAAAAAGATGCATGCTCACCAATATTAAGGAGAATGGCAATATTTTAGACTACCAAAAATGCAAATTTTTATTGAGCACAATACTAAAATGTAGATCAGAATATGAATATTGCTGTATAAACCAGTCACGTAACATATTTTCTTATTCCCATCACTACAATAACTATATCCTCTAAAACCACACCATTCAGCAGAATCCTAAAAAGCAGAGTCATTTCCAGTCAAGTCCTTTCTAGAAGATTGCTGGTTTATCGCACTTCCTGAGAAAATTACAAATTTGTCGACCTTTCTTGTAACTACCTAGATTCATTTACCACACTGCTTATAAAATTTTATTCAAATATCATAGCCTTAGTTTGATTATTTTAAGCTTCAGAAGCTTACATTAACCATGTAACAATTCTATACTTACCCATAAAACACTTCTACCACTGCTATGTATACCACCACAGTGGGGAACTGTTCACAGAACAATTGCCAAAACAGAACTTAATACTTGTAGAGTATCAATTCTACCAATTCCTTTTGATATAGAGTATATTATCCCAGGTACCGTATTAAGCCAGTCTCAATCCTTCCTTACCTTGAGTAAATTAAGAAAACTCATGAATAAATTAAAGAGGATGGCCGTGGAGGAACAGCTTAGGCAGAGAAACACCTATTTGGAAGAATCTAAGATATGTCTGGACTGGAAGAGGATCAAATTATACAAACTACACAGACCTAAGGTTACAAGAAGATCTTTCATAGGTGCCAAACTCCTCAACCAGCTACAGCTATACATATAAAATGATCATTTGAAATCTTTCATTACATAGCCAATGATAATAAGCCTTGAAAAAAACAGAAGACCTGCGTTGGATAAGTTGTAATTCTCACACAATGCTTTCTTAGAAAATGCCTTGCGCAAGCTGAAATGAAGTTGGCACGTTGTTTTAACTATGGTAACCGAGCTCCTTGTTTACTAATGCATAATTTCTTACTAACATAATCAACAAGAGAACTCACCAACATCTTAAACGGAGCATCAGGATCCCCTTTAGGAGGGGGGACATATTTTAACACTGCATCGAGAAGAGGGATCATATTTCGATCTTCTTCTTTTGGTTGTTTCACAAAAGTTCGTGACGCCCATCCCTCTTTGGCTGAAGCATACAGGACAGGAAAATCAAGCTGCTCCTCTGCAAAAATAATGTCATTTTCATATGCTTCACTCTTGTTCAGCTTTTGCAATTTTATACAAGCCAATATTTTTGAAGGTATCTAGCGCATTGCAAAAAGTTGCTACTTGTTCAAATCCTTTGCTCTCTCTTTTTGGATAATGAGAAATACTCAATACTGCTGAGCCAAATATCCAACCTCTAGAGGTAAAAACCATACTACTCTGATACGAAGGTGAACATAAATGAAAAACATTGGGGTACATAGACAGTGATACACCACCTGTAGCACCAAGATTTGCAAACAGGTCAAACACCATGCTTTCCACTTCTCCACATCGCTCTGCAGTCACTGCAGCACAAACAAAGATTAATAATGGGTTAAATATTAAAAAATTTTGGATTATTTTATCTTGATCATGACTGCTCTATATTTGGCAGATATAGCTGAGTGTCTAAAGCTAGAATCCCAGCAAGTTTCTAGTCATGGAATGAGACACCAGCTATTTACAACTTAATCCCTGCCCCATCTGCTCACAAAATAAGTACTTATATTTGAAGTACTTATTTTGGAGAGACTAGATTTTTCCTCACTCCTAATTGAAAGTATCATATCCAAAGAAGTATTGACACCAACATGCATATTGTCCCCCGTAAAGCATTGAAAAAATACACCTAACATTGGAATACCGATCATAAAGCATACCAGTGGGGCGATCAACTTTGTTCAGTAAAAGAATGGGGCGTAATCCAAATTTGAGAGCCTTAGCAACGACAAATTTTGTTTGTGCCAGAGGACCTTCGCCTGCATCGACCACAAGAATTGCACCTTCCACCATGCCCACAACTCTTTCTACCTGAATCCACAAAAAGCATCAAAAACATTCTTCACAATATTTTTCAGTGAGGTTTCTGTAAGGAAGAGATTAAGTTCAACATACCTCTCCCCCAAAGTCGGCATGACCTGGCGTATCAACAATGTTCAAGTTTAATCCTGCCCAAGACATTGATGTATACTGTAGAAACAAGATTACCATGTTCTTATTAAACATGTACTTCCTTGCGGGGTATAAAAGGATAAAAAACATCTTCGTTAATCTTTAAAATCTAGTTCCACGATTAGAATGATGTAATATGCTCATGAACTGCAGAACAGGTACTTAATCAGCAAAAATATTTAACGTTGAAAAGATTGAAGTTAGATTATGTGATCATTCTAGGTAGAACATAAGACCGACTTACGAGGGAAGGAAGAATACGGAAGATGCACCAAAAAGTGCTATTTGAATAGTCAAAGAGACAAACAGGAACACCATGCATTTGTTTTGCAATACGTTCAGTCTTCTAGGCCCATTATAGGTTGGAGTCCTTGCAACAACAGAGGAACATTGTTACTGCTTTACACTTGCGAAGCTTCCATGCTTCAGAATACCTTGAAGATATAACGTGCTTCTTAATGTGTTTGAACTCCATCGTTGAAGTGCTCTGTTCTTGTTCAGCCTAATGAATCATGAGATTATATTGTGTTGTTTTCCCAAAGTTACAATTTTCATTTATGTTTTTGTTTTGTTTTTACAAGCATAATATTTCAGCATGCTAGCCCCCAAACAGATACATATGAAGCTTTTGGTACAACAGTGCAAGAAATAGAATGAAAATATATGTGTGTGTGTGCAAAAAACCCACACAAACTAGGTCAAAAGTTCCATATTTAATTTTCCAATACATCTTTGAAAAGAGAAGAGCACAATATATTTAGTATTCACGGATTGACAATAGCAATATAACATCAAATGACAGGGCGGAAATAGAGGAAACGTTTATGATTGTCCTCGAGAACAACAAGACATGGCTAAAAAACAAGAATTTGGTTTTAAATTTAAGAATCACTAGATAACTGTCAACAAGAATGAGAAACCATGACTTGAGAAACAGGATTCTTGGTTCTGAATCGATAGAAATGAACAGAATTATTCGAATTTGGAATTTGAAAAAAAACACTGAGATAAATAAATAAAAACCTACCTTTGAAGCAATGGTGATGCCTCGCTCTCGTTCTAACGAGATCGAATCCATGGTTCTCTCTTGGGAGAGAGCATTCCCGCACTGCCTAAGCAATCTGTCCATGAGAGTGGTCTTTCCATGATCGACATGAGCAATCACAGCAAGGTTCCGGATGTTGCTGATACTTGACTTTTCCGCATCAGCACTGCTCTCAGATAATGATGATGGTGATGACGACGATGGTGATGAAAATGCTGTGGAGCAGAAGAACTTTCTGGATGATGACACTGGTGGAGGAGCCGTCACCGCCCTGTTGGTGGACGAAGGGTTTCTCGGTTGAAGAGCTCTGTAGTAAGATGCAAGAATCGCCCATCTGGAAGCAGGCCTTCCTGGCATGGCGAACAGAAGTGGGGGAGGAAATAGCCTGAAACGCTGATCTCAAAACCCTAGAACACGATCGTAAGGCCGTCCCTGAGCTTCAATCCAGGGATCTTCTCCGAGGGAAGGGAGAACCCTAAACCCTGAACCCTAAACCCTAAACGCTGAACCCTGAACCCTAAACCCTAAAATCAGACCGTCAAGAACTCGATACGACGCAGCAAGCCCCAACACAAGCCGAATCCAAGTCCCCTGACGCGAAACCCTAATCAGGGAATGCCTAAACCCGAAACCCTAATCACCATAGCTTTTCTTCTAAAGAAGGGCGGACCCCAAAGCCCTAACCCCTTCTTCTGCTTCTTCTGCTGCTCCTTCTTTCCTCCTTCCTCCTTCGGAATCCTTCCTCCTCCCCGCTTCCTGCTTCCTCCTTCCTCCTTCCTCCTTCCTCCTTCCTCCCGATCAGATCTGCTTCACATTGGCATATGCCATCGCCAACATCGTTCTGCTATCATGAGCTTCTCATCGGTGTTTGTCATCTCAATATACTGCAACTGTTAGTGTGCTAGTTAATCTTGATTAGTGCGCTAGTTAATCTTGATTAGTGTGCTAGTTAATCTCGATTAGTGTGCTAGGTAATCTTGATTAGTGTGCTAGTTAATCTTGATTAGTGTGCTAGTTAATCTAGATTAGTGTGCTAGTTAATCTTGATTAGTGTGCCGGTTAATCTTGATTAGTGTGCTAGTTAATCTTGATTAGCGTGCTAGTTAATCTTTATTAGTGTGCTAGTTAATCTTGATTAGCACACTACTTAATCTTGATTAGCATGCTAGTTAACCTTGATTAGCACGCTAGTTAATCTTGATTAGCACGCTAGTTAATCTTGATTAGCACACTAGTTAATCTTGATTAGTGTGCTAGTTAATCTTGATTGGGGGTTTACCTTTGAGATTGAGCTCCAAAGAGATGTGGAATTTACATCATTCGATCATTTCTTTTGTGTTGATGTGATCGTAAGACAATAATAACGCTTGTAATTTCTTATCGTTAGTTATCCAGTCGATTGTTAGGCTTGATTTACATTTCAATGGATCGGTTGGTCTTGCTTCGATGTTATTTCATGCTAAAAACAGTCGATGTTTACACAATTTACACAAATCAAATAAGAATCAAAGAGGTGCTAGTTAATCTTGATTGGGGGTTT
This sequence comes from Azolla pinnata, assembly GCA_037176905.1. NCBI lineage: Eukaryota > Viridiplantae > Streptophyta > Polypodiopsida > Salviniales > Salviniaceae > Azolla > Azolla pinnata. The sequence continues at coordinate 18,485 of JBBBWG010028078.1, read as the reverse complement.
TACCTCTGAGATCAAGCTCTGAAGAGACGTGGAATTTACATCATTCGATTGTTTTCTTTCGTGTTAATGCAATCGTGACACAATAATAACGGTCGTAATTTCGTATCGTTACTTATCATGTTGCTTGTCAGACTCGATTTACATTTCGACAAATCGGGCAGGCAGGTCTTGTCTCGATGCTCTTTCACGCTAAAAACACTCAATGTTTACACGATTTACACGAATCAAATAAGAATCAAAGAGGAAATTTGTTTTCCTCCTTTTGGGATAGTTGGGATTGTGAGAGTGTTGGTGGATTTTTTTCAAGCCAAACTCTTATAAAGATTAGAAACAATTCTTACTATTTTGTCTTTTACGGTGAACATTAGTCATTTAATAAACCTTAAATTTGGAACTTGATGTTCTGCAATCTAAGATTTGATGAATCTACTAATGCGAAGAAGTGGAAATTAGAAATTTTTTTAGTGATATATAGGTTTGATTAAGAGTAAATTTGTATAATGATTTAACATACCTTGATGTGTTTTAACAACGTATTTGACGTATTGAACAACTATATGTTAAATTTATGTATTTTGAGTATGTATATATTACTTATTAGACACTTTGAAAATACGTAAAAATACATATTGTACGTGTACGGTATGCTATGTATGTAAACAAATTTGTACTAAACAGACCCTCAAAATAATCTCATTTGACACCTAGTTAGATCTCATGGAAGGAAACGATGCAGGATGTTCTCGGTCTGACCCAAATGCAATTTGTCACAATGCAACATGACTTTGGTTGGAATACTGGAGATTTACCAGACCAGATTGTCCTGATCGGTGGTATGAAATCAGCAGGAGATTTGCGAGAGAAGTCGAGCTTCGGATTCTAATGCGAACAATCATTCGATTGATCGAACACGAAGACGAGGGAATCCAAACTTAGCGATCTCCGATGTCTGACCACTTTTAATCGAGTGCGCTCGACACAAACCATTGCTCGCAAGGCATCGAAACATCCATTTCTCGTGGCTTCGATTCCGCAGACTTCAGGAATGGAAAGAGGAATATCCAACAACAACACAACGACGGAATTATTGCGATTTTCGTTTTAAAAAAACAGGAATTGTTCTGAATGCATATCCAGAGGACGATTCTCGCGCACCGTAACACTCTTGCGATCCAAATTGAACCGCATATGCAAGTCTCCAGAAAAGCGGAATTACAAGAGAAAAAAAAATCTAGCTCCATGATGGAATGCACATGACTCGGCGGCATCAGTGATGCGCTCTGTGACACAATGGGAAAATCGGATTTGATCTCAAAAAAGAAGAGACTCTTGATCCGCCAATGGATTGATGATTGATTGATCGATCGATCGATTGATTGATAGATTGATTGATTGATCGATCGATTGATTGATCGATTGATTGATTGATCGATCGATCGGCGAACACATTATCAGGTTTATTTCTTAGCGATCCAATTGCGCACCATTATTCCGTTTGGAGCATTGTTTTATGAGCTGAATCTCTCTCAGAGGTCGAGAGAATCTTTGTCAGAATATAATCTCCAGAATATGTATATATGTATGCATATGACCAATGTCACATGTTCCTCTTGTCTTCGAGGATTCCATTATTGTTGCTGTTATTATTGTTAATATGCTTATCGCGCTTAAACTTGACGCCTTTTTATATGCATCAGCAAGATTCCATCCTTTCTCAATCGATTGCATACTTGTTAGAGATTCGATCACGAAATGGCGTGAATCTACGCGATGATGCGCACGAGATAATATAATCGCGCTCTTAATCAGAATCGCATTCTC